>APFE031489666.1:0-17687 GCA_000404065.3 Pinus taeda
CTTTTTTCTCCATCCTTATTAATGGCATCCCCTCCCATTCTTTCAGCCCTTCCAGAGGTATCAGGAAAGGTGATCCTCTTTCCCCTTTCCTTTTTGTGCTAATGGCTGAAGGCCTGGGTTGTCACATTAAGCAAGCCCTCCTCTCCAGGCAACTCAAAGGCATATCCATCCACAATTTGCCAGTGATATCTCACCAACAATTTGTGGACGATAATATGCTCTTTGTGTACCCCTCCGTTCAGGAAGCTTCTCCTTTTAAATCCCTGCTGCACGATTTTTTAGAAGCTTCAGGCACTAGCATCAATAAGGCTAAATCTCAAATCCACTTCTTCCATACCCCCCCTGTCACCCAATTCGCCATTGCTCGTATCTTGGGCTTCACCATAAACTCTCTCCCCTCTAAATACCTTGGAGCCCCCCTCATTGCTTCCGCCTTAAAACATGCTTCTTGGCGTATTCTCCTTGAGAAGCTAGAATCTCGCTTAAATCTCTGGACTCATAGAGCTCTGAACATTGCTAGTCGCTTGGTTCTAATCAAAGCGGTTCTTCAGTCTATGCATCTTTATCTTTTCTCAATCTTGGCAGCGCCCAAATGGGTAATCAAAAAAATAAAGGCACTTCAGCATAGTTTCCTCTCGGGTGCCACTGGCACTAACCGCAAATGGGCCTTGGTAAGGTCGAGCACAGTTTGTAAGCCTAGACAAACTTCTAGAGAGAGAACTCCAAAATTGACGAATCAGATACTCGGAGGACAAGGACAGCCTTCGATGGGGATACACACCTAGGGGAACTTTCACTACAAAAGAGGCCTACAAGATCATTTGCTCGGATTCGGACCCCCTGGATCCCATTTGGAGGAGAATATGGTCTTTAGGCATTTGGCCCAAAGTCTCTCTTTTCCTTTGGTTGGTTGGGCACCGCAAAATCCTCACCTGGGACAATCTCAGACGTAGTAACTTTCATGGACCATCTATGTGCGTCAATTGTAAAAACCAGGAGCAAACTCTCCAGCAGCTCCTAGATTCATGCTCTCTGGCAAAACAATTGTGGGAGAAAGCCAGCTTTTGATGTCAATGAAATTGCAAAGGATCAGAAGACATCATCGACTCACTGCACCAATGGCAACAAAACCCCTACAAAAGTGGAATTCCCAATCACCTTTGGAGAATAATTCCTGGTCTCCTCCTCTGGACTATATGGAAAGAAAGGAACAAGTGCATATTCAAGGATCAAAGTTCTCTGCTAGATATTATATGGGGCAACTTCTGCCATAACCTCCAGGAGACCTTGGCGCTTGGAAACTGGACACAGGACGACCTTCCCTCTACAACTAATGGAAAGGCCATTTGGGCAAAATGGAACTTGCACCTGCCGCAGGGAACTCACTCCCCCACCCCGTCTATGCGCATCAACAGTAAGAAGGACTCTTGGACGCCTCCCCCAAAGAACACAATCAAGCTCAATTCTGATGGTGCTTACAAGGGCAATCCTGGAAATGCAGGTTTTGGGGGTGTTTTCAGAGACTACGAAGGATCTCCAATCCTTATCTACTTTGGGAGGATAGGTTGGGACACTAACAACTCGACAGAATTGGAAGGGCTTTGGCAAGGGCTTCTCCTATCTAGGGATCTCAACATCCAACCCCTGCAAATTGAAGGGGACTCCCAAATTCTCATCAACATGGCTAAACAACTTCAAAACGGGACTCATTCGAGGAAAATAGCTAAAAGCTGGAGGCTTGAGGCCAGGCTGGAAGCCATAGAACACCATCTCCACAACAGTTAAGCCATTATCTTCAATCATATCAAGAGGGATGGCAACAAGGTTGCTGATCTCCTGGCTAACTTGGGGGTGGAAGGGAGACACGCTATGCTTTCTAGCACAATTGACATTATTCAAAATCATGATCAAGCCCAAGAATGCACCATGCTAGTTCAAAAAGATGCAGCTCCCCCGAATGTGGGTGACTGACGCGACAATTAACTTGATGGGACGGGGGTGGAGCGAGGTGGCACAACACCTGGCCATCCTATACGAGGTGTTAAATGTGAATGTGGGGAGGAGAGCCTGGCATGCGATCCATTACACTCCCCTGTCAAGTGGTTCAAGTTCACTCTGTGCGTCCACTGTAATGGTTTCCTCCTCCGCACACTGCTACTCGCAAGAGATGGCGGCCATCATCAATGGTGCAGCTATCGTTGGGGTTTCTCGAGGAAGGCTTGGCCAGTATAAGGATGGGCTTGGCCCTGCGTTCGTGATGAAGCATTGTGAATCATTGTGCTGGGCTCATTCCCTCACCTCTGATCATTTTCTGGTTCTCTCTGTTGGTCTTAGACCTTTGACAAGGACGTTGTGTCTTTCACCCTGGAGGTTCTTGTGCTAGCTTATCATCTCAAGGATGCTCTTCGGGTTTTTGGCTCTGAGAGGCAGCTTCTGAGCATTTCATTCATAGCTTCTAGCCCCCTATTCATCTATTCTGTCTTCTGCATGGTCTTTGAAGGGGATGGGTGGGAGATTGAGAAGAACAAGTCAAAAGGGGAGTGTAGACACTAGATTGCGCTTTCACTCAAGAGCTCTCACCCGGGTCCTCTCGTCTCTGTTGGTCCTCTCATCGCTGGTCGGATCTCGACTCCATTGTGCAGCCTGGTTGTAATCCTTCTTCCGCCCCTTCTACGATGGCTCGTCTTCGTCAGAGAATGGGGTGCCGCAGAGGCCAACCTCGGCGTACCTCGACTGACTCTACTTCGGACTCGACTACCACCAGTGAATTGTTTACAAGTTGTTATCCAAGCACCCGTAGTGGGTGCAGAAGGCGTCACGTCTCAAGTCATTCCAGGGGGCCTCCATCTTCGACAGGGTCTGCCATTTCCACTTTCAATAGCTCTCTGCACCAGCGTCAGATTACCGCCCACATATCCATGGTCTTCTATGAGACTACACAAATGGAAGGTTCATACACTCATACGGGAGGCTCGGGTGCAGCTGCTGGTCCTCCTCCTATGTTTCAGCTTGGAATTGGTATGGTGCCACAGCATGTTCGGGCTGAACCGGGTGGAGGCACGCAGGATACAGAGATGTTGTTTGTTGACCTCGGACCTTCTGTTCAATTCGCCGCTCCTGTTGCTGATGAACTGGAATTCGGATGGTGCCAAATTATGGAGGAACAACCTGATGATTAGCTTTCTCTCGCCGACAATGGTCTATTCTTTTAGTCATGTTTTTGGCTTACCTCTAGCAAGTTTACTATGGTAACTCAGCTATGGACTTCATCTAGTTTTTGTTGTACGGGTCTCCATGTTTTTTGCTGTATGGGTCTCCATGTTGTGGGTTCTGCACTTGGCCTCATGTTTTTTCTGGAATGATGTCTCTTATCAGAGCAATGAACTAACTTCGGTCATTATGTAAATATTTTTCCTCTTTTTAATAGAATTATTCTTACTCAGAAAAAAGAAAATGACATTGCCAATTGTGTGTCTAAATGAAATGTCACAAATCTCTATAATGGTGGTGACATGACTTTTAGAAATCCTACAACCAATTTACTAAGAGCTTAATAAGTATAAGGGTCACTATCATAGTCAATGTTTGGAATATTGAAACCATGAGGAATATCTACAATAACTAGGGCATAATCCCTTTTAGGTATGAGTTTAGCAATGTTTTCACAGTCCCCTTGTATTATTTGATATTGAATAGTGTCTAGCCCATTGCAAATGAAATGAGTAAGAGTTGAATCAAGTTCAACATTCCTAATACGTTGCTCCTTTAGTCTTTCGATCTTCATTTTTTAATAAAGGTTCTAAAACTATCTAGTGCTCCATTATCATCCTTCTTCATCTTTTATAAAATAAACAAATATATGTGTAAGTTATAAATTAAAAATAGTACGTGTACAAACGAATAAAAATGAATGTATAAATTAAGATATATTTTTAAATGCAAGATAAAAAAACTTTTAATGTTTATGTAGAACTTGAATCTGGATAGTTACATACAACATCATCCCAACTATCTTCATTCAACAATTTAACAATTTGTTCTTGAATTTTCATGTAAACTTTGTGACTGCATAGATAAAGTAACAAAAACTTAATATAATAATATATATAACAAATACTACCAAGAACAATATGTTATATTTAAAATAAGATTATAATCTAAAAATAAATAAAAATAATTCAACAAACTTATTTTTGAAATTTCTCAGACATTTCCTCCAATGATAATTCCCCTGACCTCACACGAGATAATATTGCTTTGACAATTTTTTCATCTTTCACTCCTTGCAATGCTCTCAAAGGTGTGATAGTCATATCTTCTGGAAGCTACTTCATTTCAAGACTTGATTTACTGCTGCTATATATCAATGCCTTAGGCATTTTGACCTTCTGGTTTTTAATGCCAATGTTTCCCCACATGCTAAAAATCTCATTAATTAACTCCCATATATCTCTAGTTCTAAATGCCAACTGGAAAATGTTATCAATACCTCTGAATAAATCACTAAATTTTCCACCTTTGCCACCTTTTGAATTGATTTTCTCTTCAAGTGGATAGACTATTTCCATACAACACTCCTTTTAGAAATCTATAGTAACATTTATCCTATCCCCACCACTTTTTTCTTCATATTCACTATGAATAAATCTAACCCTTTGGATGAAAGTCATAGACATCCTATATTCATTATTTGAATTATGATCCCATGCCACTAACTTTGCTTTTGTATCTGATAAACTAGCATAAATGATACATTTCATTGTTTCAAAACAGGGGTTATTGGGATATTCCTCCATCAATTGTCTTTGAGCTTCTACAGAATCCCATCAAGCACATAATAATTGTATTCAAAACATTTTGACTTATCAAATGATTCTTTGTTGAGAACTTGAATTGGATCAACAAGAAGCACATAACTAACCACGTGAGCATATGGATTATACCTCATCAATGTCTTCAAGTTGTGAACATGCAGATGTTGTGGCTTTCTGATTTGATAGTGACATTGTCCTTCACTTGCCTTATAGATTTGTTTGACATTAAGCTGAAATGTACGACCACCCTCAATTAAGTTTCTCTTTGTCAAATTTTGTTGAATGGCATTTTTTTTTGTTTTGATAATGGCGTCATCTAAATCAGCTTCTGGTGTAATGATTTCTCTGATTTCTTTTGAAGTTTCACTAGGTTTTTGACTGTTGGTAATGACTACTTCAAAATCTTCAACTTTACTTTTCTTCTTCATAACATTCTCATCATTAACTGTAATAGATTTATTCTTGGGCATTGTTACTTTTGGTCCTTTACCGCTCTTCTCAGTTCTAATGTCATCTTTAGTAATGGCAACATATTCTTCACTGTCAGTTTCAACTTCATTGTCTTCAAAAGTAACTTGTCTACCCTTACTAGATTTATCCACTAGAGGCCTTTTTTTCTAATCCCTTGGGTGTAGTTTTATAGCATCATCAATTACTACATTTTTCTTGTTTGCCATATCTTCTTTTAACATTTATTAGAAACTGTTGACAACTTTCATAATATCATGCTCTATGAAATGAATGCCTCCCAACCTAATTGAACAACTTTCAACAAAATTCTGCCAAAAAAAATATCATATGTCAATAAAAACAAAGTTAAAAAAATATAGTGAGACAGTTATGAGAACGCAAAATGCAAATATAAATAACAATACTTACGATATTTTGTTTCATCTCATTTACAATTTGTTTACACAAATTTGTAGATACCTCTCTCATGTCATACAATGAATATGATAACTGCTATTTAATCCTTTCATGTGACTTGGGCAGTTTTGTAAGTATATAAACAACTTTACTGTCTGGTACCGAACACATGTCTATGACTCTTCCCATCACGTCATAAATTCCATTATCATTCGGTATATCAATATATACATATATATATTCACATTTTGGCTTTCTCTTTCTTTCACATACCAAATTCTTGATGGAAGTTTCACTTCTTTTGAATTCTTCCAGTATGAAATCATCTTCTTATAATTTGAGGAACTTGAAAGATTTGTAGCCATCAACTTAAGTGGAGTTTGTTCACCAATGTTTTCTGAAGATCCAAATTTAAGAGTCTTTGGTCCAGAAAGATTCACATAAATCTTCTTTGATGCCATGTTCTTAAAAAAAGAAACACATAAATCAATAAATAATGAGAACATATTAACTTAAATTAACAATGAAAACAATAAATGGTAATTAATTTTATAAATCATAACAATTTCAAGAAAGAAAATAAATTAGTAAATACATCACCCTTTTGTTGCACCCTAGCCCAACCGAGCCAGTCATCAGGTCTGAGCCCCTAGCCCAGCATAGCGGCCCAACCACTGCCCTTCGCTCAACCCCTCCCATGCCACCCGAGCAGCCCGCTCGTTCATGGGGTGGCGGGCAGGCCACCAGGGTGGCGCGAGGGGGGGGGGGAGGCGGTGGCTGCCGTAACCTCCCCGCCCGTGCCACCCCAGTGCCCCGCCAGCTCGCGGAGTGGCGTGGCAACTGTGTTAGTCACCTTGCCACCCCGCGAGTAGGGAAGCCACCGGGGTGGCGTGCGAGGGGCCACCGTAGCCTCCCCATGCACCACCTAGCAGCCCGCCACCCCACTGGTGGGTAGGCCATTGGGTTGGCATGGAGGGAGGCTGTAGCAATTGCCCTGCTACCTCGCGGGCAAGCGAGCCATTGGGGTGGCGAAAAGGGGCCTACGGTAGCCTCCCCAAGCGCCACCCCAGTGGCCCACCGACTACAAGGTGGTGAGGGGCTTCTCGAAAGAGTCCCACCACCTTGTGGGCGAGCCAGCCACTGAGGTGGCATGGGGACGGCTACCCCCGTGCACCACTTTGACGGCCCACCCACCCACAGGGTGGGTGGTGTGAGGGGAGGCTGTCACAGCCCGCTGTGCCACCCCGACTACCTACCAGTCCGCAGGGTGGCGGGGTGATTTCCGCAGGTCCCCCGTACCACGGGTGGCAAGGCGGGCCATCCATACTCAGTGCCCCTAACCTATAGGCCTGTTTGGCTACCGTGAGAAGTACCGAGCTCATTTGGCCATCGTGAGATTTACTGGGCCCACCATGCTCACATCGGACGTAGTGGATAAATTTGGCTCACAAAAAGTTTTAATTTAAAAAAAAAATCTACTTCATTAAACTTATTTAATATGAAGGAAATTTTTTTACCTAACCTTTCAATTGCAAGAATTATCCGTTGAATATGTTGTTGATAGCAATGTAGCTGCTCCACAAATTTGCTCCAAGTCTTTCAACGAACTTCAGAAAACCTTGATGTGATGTGAGTAATAGTGATAATTGAATTTATTATATAGGTGAAATTATGAAGATGTTTTACCGTACGATTAATGTGAGATTAATTTGTTTTAAAAACAATTAAACCTGTAAATTGTTTTATGACGACAAAGGAAACTATGATAAAGTGAATATTATGGAATTGTTTTACAATGGGGTGAATGTGGGATTAATTTGTTTTAGAATGTATTATAAAAATTTAAAATTGTTTAGTAAATATTATATACTTTAACTATTTGGTAAAAGTTGTAGCTTGAAATTTTAACTTTAAAGATTTATTTCATAGAAAAATTTAGTTTACATTTTTCAATAAATTGTAGAATAATTAATGAAGGGAAATAAATCTAAAAAAAATTTTGGATGGAAATATTTTGGCGAAACTTTTTGGAGGGAAAATTTCATTCCGTAAGCTATATAATATCTTTAGGAGACTCTGCATTTGTATCATTCAACCTCTTGTATTTGAAAGGGATGGATTGTCTTGATAGTGAAGTTTCGATTTGTACAACATCAACATCTTCATCACGTAACAACTCTATTCATATTGATGAATATAACATGAATTCTTCCACTACGAATAGAAAGTCAATTCTTCGAGTTAGTCCTAATCCTAAGGACTATGAGAGAAGCACTGATGAAAGAGGGGATGGAGAATTTCAAATAAATAAAGAGTCATAGATTCCACTTAGTCCTAATTTTAAGGACTATGAGAGTAGCAGTGATGAAGAGCATGATGAAAAATTTCAAAAGAATGGAGTGTCATGGTGTCCACATAGTCATAATCCTATGGACTATGAGAGCAACAGTGATGAAGATCATAATGATGAATTTCGAAAGAATGAAGTGTCACGGTGTCCACTTAGTCCTAATTCTAAGGACTATGAGAGCAGTAGTGATGAAGAGCATGATGATGAAGTTCAAAAGAATGGAGTGTCGCGGTTTCCACTTAGTCCTAATTCTAAGGACTATGAGAGCAACATCGTTGAAGAGCATAATGACAAATTTCAAAGAATGGAGTTTCACGGTGTCCAGTTAGTCCTAATTCTAAGGACTATGAGAGCAGTAGTGCTGAAGAGCATGATGACGAATTTCAAAAGAATGGAGTGTCGCGGTGTCCACTTAGTCCTAATTCTAAGGACTATGGGAGCAACAGTGCTGAAGAGCATGATGACGAATTTCAAAAGAATGAAGTGTCACAGTGTCCACTTAGTCCTAATTCTAAGGAATATGAGAGTAGCAGTGATGAAGAGTGTGATGATGAATTTCAAAAGAATGGAGTGTCACAGTCTCCACTTAATCCTAATTCTAAGGACTATGAGAGTAGCAATGATGAAGAGTGTGATGATGAATTTCAAAATAATGGAGTGTCGCGGTGTCCACTTAGTCCTAATTCTAAGGACTATGAGAGTAGCAGTGATGAAGAGCGTGATGATGAATTTCAAAAGAATGGAGTGTCACAGTGTTTTCTTAGTCCTAATTCTAAGGACTATGACAACAACAATGATGAAGAGCATGATAATGAATTTCAAAAGAATGGAGTGTCACAGCGTTCTCTTAGTCATAATTCTAAGGGCTATGAGAGTAGTAGTGATGAAGGACACGATGATGCACTTAGTCCTAATTCTAATGAGTATAAAGGTAGTAGTGACAAAGGACAGGATGTAGCATTTTTAGTAAGTAAACAGTCACATTTTCGATGTAGTCCTTGTTGGAAATAATACTGAGAGGGGGGCGGTGAATCAGTATTATCACATTAATAAAACTTTTTCATTTCCATAACCAAATTCATATATGCTACTTCCACAACTTCTTATGATTAAGTTAATTGATCTTCAATGAGTGCATTAGAACATTATCAACCATATTATCAGTAACATAGAATAGATCATCACACATAAGGCACACACATGAACACCATGATATAAGGTGGAAACCCAATGCGGGAGAAAACCACCTGCTGCAAGTCATCTCAATCTTCTTCTTAATAAGAAAATCCTTTTACAATATTTTGTATTGGTGCAGCCTT
Source organism: Pinus taeda (assembly GCA_000404065.3). Lineage (NCBI taxonomy): Eukaryota > Viridiplantae > Streptophyta > Pinopsida > Pinales > Pinaceae > Pinus > Pinus taeda. The sequence continues at coordinate 9,351 of APFE031489666.1, forward strand.
ATACTAGTACGGGAGCTACAACCCCCTTTGCTCTTGTACTAGCCGATCCATTTACTAGTACGCAGGCTACTACCTGCTACAATGCTCCAAAGATTTCCTTTAGCTCTAGTACTAGCTTAGATACTAGTACGTAGGTGTTGACCTACAATCTTCTCTCCTCCAGGTACCACGTTTCATCAATTTTCATACTGGACCCAACAACAACATTGAAGCACATAATCAAACAATCTTCTGAATTACCCAATCACCAAATCCATACACATACAATGATATTATGAGAGTTATCAACCAGATCTAGTACATAAATATAAGTCATTAATCATGCTGCTATCTGAACTCAATGCCAGTAACCAAACATCAGTTATGCACCCAAAACCCTGCAGAATAGTTAAAACAAATTTCAAGCAGGGACCACAACTTCACTGGTATAGATTTGCGGATATCCACACTTCCACTTGCTCTGAGCCTGCGGATATTCGCACCTATACCTTCTGTGGCACTGCGCACCTCCGCAACTGCGCCTTCTGTGGCGCCACGCACCTCCGCAGTTGCGCCTTCTGTGGCACCGCGCACCTCCGCAGCTGCACCTCCTGTTGCGCCGCGGACCTCCGCAGCAGCACCTCCTGTGGCGTCGCGCACCTCCACAACTGCGCCTCCTGTGGCGCCGCGGACCTCCATAGTTGCACCTCCTATGGCACCGTGGACCTCCGCAGCTGCGCCTCCTGTGGCACCGCGCACCTCCGCAGCTGCGCCTCCTGTGGCGCCACGGACCTCTGCACCTGCGCCTTCTGTGGCACCGCGCACCTCCGCAGCTGCAGTGCTCTTGGTCCTACGTATCTGCGCACCTGCAACGCTTATGTGCCTGCGTATCTCCGCACTTTTCTTTCACTGGACCTACGTACCTCTGGGTATAGATAATTTTAAGACTTCAAGAATAACCCAGACAGTCAAATCTATAGATCTAATCATGCGCCGAAGTGATCTAAACCTATCAGTAGATTCACCTCATTTAGATCTAGAAATTACTCCCAAGAGATTCATGATTCATAGTATTTCAGATCTAGCTCACATAAGATGTTCAACCCAAAAGCATGCTCAAGCCAAATGATCTCCTTTGCTTTATATAGGCAAGCTCTTCCTCAAATCGTGGGTCAATACCACAGGCCAAAACCATAATAACACAATTCCGTCGGCTAAATACCAAGAGTTAAACATAAGAAAATCCACGTGTGCTTTTCTCTGCCTTGAAGTAAGTGAACTGGGGGTACGCACCTCCTGAACGACATAACTGCGGGTATGTACGCACTTTATGTAACACCGGCTTGCGTGTACGCACCTTCTGTAAGGTGTACCTGCGTACCCCTTATTTTCTTCAATATTTGATAGTTGATCATCAATCTCTGCTGCTGACTTGAAGTACTGTGATCTATCACCTGAATGGGTTGCCATCAAGGACAACACTTTAGCCATAATGCCAACAATTCACTCATTCCATCTTCACTAGAGGATTCATTAGAACTTTCCATTCCACTGCTACATTCTTGAGCATAGAAACTTTTCTTTTTGAATTGTCTCTCTTTTTGCATTTTGTTAGACATGTTCTTCTCTTTCCCTTTAAGCTAATTTTTCTCTTTCTTAAAAGGACATTTTGATGTATAGTGCCCCACTCTTCCACAATTAGAATACTTAAATTGAAATTTTCCTTTATACTTACCTCTACCTTTCTTCAACCATCTGACGAAATTTGCTTCTTCTTCATCAGAGCTTGAGCATGACCGCTACTTTTCTTCTATTGGCTTGTCTGCCTTGAAAGTTGCCTCTCTACTAGTTGCCTTCCCTTTTGGATTCTCATCTCATATGTTGTCAAAGAGCCACGTAGTTGATCTCTGTTCAAGGTATCAAAGTTTGTTGTTGCTTCTATAGCTGAAACCTTAGGATTGAATTTAGAAGGTAATGACCTCAAAATTTTCTGAACTATTACACTTTTGTTAATTTTTTTTCCTAGACCTAGCATGATATTTACAACTTCATCAACTCTTAAAAAGAATTTAGCTATATCTTCATCTTCATTCATTTTTAACGTCTCAAACTGAGTTATATACACTTGTAATTTGGCCATCTTCACCTTTTTATGTCCTTCATGCATATTTTCTAATTTATCCCAAATGTCTTTAGCTACCTCACAATGCATGACTTAGATAAATTCAGACTCAAAAAAGTCACTCAAAAGTGTATTCATAGCTTTTACATTAGCTATAAAATTTAGTTCGGCATCTTTGTCACTAGTTGTTTCCTTTGGTTTTTCATACTCCATCAACACAGAAAACCAGATTTCTCTTCCTAGAGACATTAAATATGTCTTCATTCTTGCTTTCTAGAAGGCATAGTTTGTACCAGTAAATAGAGAGGCCTTATTTGTTGAGCACCCTTCTTGACAAACCATTTTACTTACTTAGGACCTCCTTCCAGCTGTTAGAATACTACTAAAGGAACTAGCTTTGGTACCAATTGATATTTAAATGGGAAATTACTGGGTGGGGTGTGGGGGGGGGGGGGGCGGGGGGTGAATCAGTAATTTAAATTATTTGTTTTTTCTCAACTTAATATTTTGTTGTATGCAGTTACTAATTAATGTTTGTGCCCAATAGTTATTGAATTCCTTTTGCAGATTTCAAGGAGAGAGGTTTGCAGTTTTGTTTACCAAGAATTCAAAGCATTCTCACAACATGAAAGAGTTAAACACATGATGACACCAGATATAAGTGGAAACCCGAAAGGGAGAAAACCAAGAACTTTAGGCTAAAAGTGATGTGAGGCAAGCTGCTACTTCTTTTTACATCAGATTTTTGTAGGCTCCAAACTACAAGAGGCTCCTACCTCAAAGGAAGCACCGACCCCCACAAGTTTTCTACAGGCCACAACACACAAGAGGCTCCTACCTTAGCATGCTACAACATGTTCTTTTTCAAGCTGCAACATTGAAAGCAACAAAAAATTCTCAAGTCACAAATGTTGGTTACCTCATATCCAATTCTGTTGTCAAGTTTTCTGTTGAACTGCTTCTTCTTTCCACTCGTCTTCTCTTCTACTACTGCTCATTCATTCTCTAATGCAAACACTTTACTTAAAAAAAAAGGATCAATCTTTTTCATTCCACATTGTATATATTATAAGGAAGCCCTCTTGGTTGTTTGTATTCTTTGGAGGAATATGAAATGAAGTATAGTCTTTTGGACTTCCAAAAACTACTCACAAGCTTGTCTTTTCATCTTCAGTTTTGAAAATTATTTTGTAATATAAAATAGAGTTGAACTAACAACTCACTTAGTAATCATTACAAGAGAAAAATCAGATTTGGATTATCTACATTTTTTGTCCAAACAAATATATGTATTTCAGCTTTTGTCTCAATGTTTAGCCTCACATTGATTAGCATAGTCTTTGCACTTCACATCACTTTTAGCCTTTTATATTCACCATTCAATGTTTATGTACACTTTCCATTCAATATAGATTATCACTAATGTGTTTAGTGACATCAATAACACTTAACAAACTTAATCAATCAACTTAACTTGACATCAATGCCAATATTGCCGACATCTGAACCACAAGAGTGATGTTGATTGATTAGGGTTTTCAGTTGTAGAGCTCTCAACAATGATAATACTTCAAAGATGGTTTGTTGTTATTAAATGATAGTTTATTATAGCTTTTTTGATCAAACATAGACAGAGAAACAGGATTCTATCCATCAAAGACAAGAATGGGAATAGAGTGGTTGAGCAAGATGAAATTGAACAAGTCCTTATTGATCACCATAAAGGAATTTTAAGTGAACCTCAAGCTGATCGAATGCGAGCAATTCAGGAAATATGCTCAACCATTCTGCGCTTAGTCACAGAAGACCAAAATAAGGCGTTGATCAGAGCTTTCACTTTAGAAGAGATAGAGGAAACTGTGAAAGCAATGAAGAAAGGTACTGCTCCAGGACCGGATGGCTTCACAGTTGATTTTTACCAGGCGGGATGGCACTTCCTGGGGAAATAGATTCTGGAGCTGGTAGAAGAATCTAGGATGAACCAGAAGGTATGGCCTGCCATTAACTCCACTTTCTATGCTTTAATTCCTAAAGGTGATAATTTGGAAGACGCCAATGGTTTCAAACCCATAGCATTGTGTAATGTTATTTATAAGATTATAACATCCATGATTGCCAAGAGATTAAAACCCCTTCTGGACAAATTAATATCTATTGAACAAACAGGTTTTGTTGAAGGAAGGTAGATCCTTGATGGTCTGGTTGTAACTCAAGAAGTTATTCATTCCTTAAAAGTAAGAAAGCAAAAGGGTATGATGATCAAATTAGACTTGTCGAAGGCGTATGATAGACTAAATTGGAATTATTTGGAAAAAGTCTTGGAAAGTTTTGGTTTTAATAGGAGATGGATTGAATGGATCCATAGCTTGATTTCTTCCCCAAATTTTTCTATTCTTGTTAATGGGACCCCCTCGAAAACATTTAATGCTTCTAGAGGTATTAGACAGGGAGATCCATTATCTCCATTTCTGTTCATTCTAGTTGCTGAAGGGCTGGGTCGCTTTATTAAAAAGGAAAGAGAAGCAAACAGAATTAAAGGTCTTAAGCTCTGGGGAAATAATCTGCCCTTAACTCATCAGCAATTTGTTGATGATATCATGTTGTTCGGAGAACCAACAGTCAAAGAAATAAGGCACCTCAGAAGAATTTTGGATCTATTTGCGGAGGCTTCTGGTCTGGAAATCACTAGAGATAAATCTTGTGTTTTCATATTTAATACAGTGGATTATGTCAAAGCCCACCTCATAAGACTATTGGGCTTTAAGAGAGGAGAACTGCCTACAAAATACTTGGGCAACATTTTGGACTTTACCTACAAAAAGATGAAAAATTGGCAAGGAGTCCTGGATAAGAGGAGCAACAAGGTAGCAAATTGGGCCTTCGAAGCTTTAAACATAGCTGGCAGAATAGTTCTGGAAAAACCAGTCCTTCAAGCCATCCCCATCTATCCTTTATCGATGATGGCTGCCCCTTTAGGTGTATTCACAAGGATAAGAGAGGTCATCAGGAATTTTATATGGAGAGGGGCTGATCAGAAGAAAAAATGGGCCTTAGCTTCCTGGAGTCAGTTAATTGAAAGAAAGGAGAAAGGAGGATTGGGGTTGAGGGATCCTGAGATTCTCAACAGGGTTCTGGGAGCGAAACTCTGGTGGCGCTGGCTTAGGGGGGGCAATGATCTTTGGAAAACCATATGGAAAGAAAAATATAATATGCTTGACTCTGCAGTTGAGATCTTAAGGCAAAGAGAAACTCCCAAAGGGTCTTCTATATGGGACCTAGCTCATCTGAACAGGGATTTGGTTGAAAAGCACACCTTTTGGGAGATCTGAGGTGGAGAAGAAGCTAACTTCTGGGAAGATAAGTGGCATCAGAAAGAAAGACTAAGCAGAATTCAGGGACTACATCAAATTCGAGACAGAATAGGAGGAGATAGAACTTATGTTAGAGACTATTGGAAAGCTAATAACCCAGAAGAAAGCTGGTTAATATGGATTGATCCGACGGAGTGGGACAGAGAGCTCAACCAAGACCATCAAGAAGCCTACAGGAAGGAGGTAGAATCCAGGAAGATTAAAGCGTGCAATGGAAGGGACATCCTTAGGTGGGGGAATTCGATGAAAGGCTCGTTCGCCACCAAGGAGGCTTATTACCTAACCGTTTCTCAAACCGGAAGTGAAGAGAATCCAGATTGGAAAATTATATGGGAAAGTAATTGGTGGCCGAAAGTCTCCATATTTATATGGCTAGCATCAAAGAATAAGATCCTAACTTGGGATCGAATTCAAAAAAAAGGATTTAATGGCCCATCGAGATGCTGTCTCTGTAACACTGATGGGGAAACCAGAAATCACATGCTAATAAACTGTCCATTTGCAAGGATTCTGTGGATGAACACTAAACGAACCTTTGGCAAACCCGAAACTGCCCCCAGTGAATTCAACGAAGTGGTTTTTCAATGGAATAAGGAAATTTTTCAATGTAAAGTGGTCAGAAGAGCATGGGATCTCATCTCAGGGTTTGTACTCTGGATGATCTGGAAGGAGAGGAATCGCAGGATATTTCAGAACATAGCAAGGGAACCGGAAGTAATTTGGGGAAGAGCAGTCAAATTAATGTGGGAAACAATCCTGGTTGACAAATGGGTGGGGGAGGATTGGAAGGCCAACCAGGTTGAGGAAGGAATCCTGAACAAATTAAATTTAAAGTTTGAGATGGTCCACCACAAACAAAATTCTAGACATGAGATGCGGATTCAAAGCCCTGATAAATTCAGCTATCCCAAAGGAAATTTCATAAAATGTAACTTCGACGAGGCCTCGAAGGGGAACCCAGGCGAAGCGGGCTTTGGAGGCATTTTTTGAGACAGCAGCAATCAGGTAAGGTGGATTTTCGAAGATTGGGGAGGAGAAATGACAAATAACGAGGCAGAGTTCTGGGCTCTTCATCAAGGTCTGTGGATCGCTGTAAGAAATGGTTACACTAATTTAGAAATTATGGGAGATTCTCAGATTGCGGTGGAAATGCTGAAGAAGCTCAACAACGGACGAAGTTGGGAGAAGGTCACAAACAGCTGGCGAACAACGGGAATTTTCCAGGAAATCACTGACCTTCTGCAAAGAATCGAATATAAGATAATAAATCATGTTAGAAGGAAAGGGAATCAGGCGGCCGATTTCTTGGCAAACTGGGGATGCAGAGGCCGCGACAGCACGATGGATGCTCAATGGAAAGCGGTGTGCGAGAATAGGGAGTGGACGGACCTGGCAGCTATAATCAATGCAGACCATGATCAAGCCACAGGCAGAAATATGAGGAATGATGAGCTGGAGCAATAGGAGGACGTGGAGTCTCCGAGCCATGAACCTTGTTCACTCAGGGTAGAGACCGGATATGATAACAGGTAGTAGAGAAGTACAGGGACGGCACGCATGGGGGACGGCCCAAGATTTAAACCAAGGCGAAGATATAAAGGATCGCAATCTTAGAGGAGGTGGGAACGGTCTGTCAGACCTCTTGACAGTGGACATTAAACACGAAATGATGGCTAAATGCAACGTCACCCTGGCAAGCAACTGGCGGCAAATGAATTCCGACCCGAAGGCGTACGCGGAGGACAGAAATCTAATTTATATCCATCTGGGGGAGGAGAACCAGTTATTCAGTTGTTTCCAAATTTGGAGAGGTGCGGACAGTCCTGTTGAGGGACAGCAAGTTGTAGTGTCCTATCTAGGGGTGCTAGATCGGTCTAAATTAATTGTCAACCAGGGCGCGTATACTTAGAGACGTGTGCCTAAAATATATAAGCATAAAGGATCTACTTTAAACCTATGACTCCAAAGTACAGTGCTGGGATTAAATCTATTGTTAAACTATCAATCAAAGTCTTAACTAAGCATCAAATCATATGCTATTAACAGCTAAAATGCAATCCATAACATGCTGTATATGACTATCTTGAAAGGCTCGGTCCCCTTACAGAGACACCAACATGAAACCCCTGTTCAATGTCATTCAACAATCATGAATATTTAATGAAGGCATGCAAAGGTAAATTCATAACCATTGTCCATATCAGTGTTTTATACACAGCCCTGGATCGAATCCTTTACGGGATGCAATTCACAATCCAGAAGAGGGTTTATTCGAACACATGTATAGACATCTAATTAACGCATTCATCAACACAATCAAATCTCTGAACATATAAATCGTATTCAAGTTTCATTCAAACGATTGACTGTAAAACAAAATCAAAACCATAATGTAAATACAATGCAAACATAAATGAAATGTATGTCGGTATACCACACACGCAGGGCCCGTCCGCGTCTCTGGCACACCGAGATAATCACACCATGATTACAGTATTAAAACGAAGTATGCGATATTATATTGAAAACCAAAAGCTCTGTTCAAAGGTGGTAATGTAAAAATGTAACAGTCTGCAAATTAAAACGATAGTGTAAACGAACATATGTCCCGGTCCAGTCTTTTAATTACATGCATTACATCCTTTGAAAAATGGATGTTTATCCATAGGCGGTTGTTGCTGCTTTTGGTAAAAACGCAGAGATGTTTCTAATCTACTTACGCATATTAAAACTAGGAAACAACTTAAAAATCAAATGGATTAAAATTGAGTGTTGTTGCTGCCTTTGTGCCAACATGCCAGAGTTGACTAAGCGTTGACCGTGCATATAGGAGGAATGTTTCCAATGCGGAATAGGTGCTTGTCC
>APFE031489671.1:5806-86824 GCA_000404065.3 Pinus taeda
GGTGGGGCTTACTTTCACCATTATTTTCTTCCATTTGTGGGTATGGGGGATTCAAAGTTGGGAATCTCAACACTTCTTATCGACTCATAAATATTATATAACATGTCACATTTCCATAAATATTATATAAAATGTCATATTTTGTGTGGGGCTTTAAGATAGCATGAAAAACAAACACAAATCTCACTAGGATGTAATCAATCTAAATGAACTTTCATGTGTGGAATTTTATGTTTAACTTTTTCTTTAACATAAACTTTGTTAATACTTAATTCCCACCTTTCACATTTTCTCCCTCCTCTCAATGGGTGGACAACTCATTTTTTGGAATATTTAGTCATAAAACCGGACCTCAGGACATGCAGGGGAACCATGAAATTATTGACAAAGAAATAGTAATAACGCCTAGAATATAATTAAATTCCATACTCACTGACTTTATAATACACTTCTCTGCACATCCCTTTTGAAAGTATATCCCTTGTCCGTCTATTGAACAACATTCATATGTCCTGTAATATGAAATTAACAGTCGAAACCACCACTTATTTACAACCAAAACTTCAAACAAAAAATTCAGCAAAACTTTTAAAGAATATAGCTTAAAAACAAATATGTTTATAATTCTTTAGAATGCATCCCTTCCAGAGTTTATAATTTCCCATATAATTCCTTGGAGTGCAGGGTCACCAAAGGTTATAATTACCCATTTGAAAATTTGAGGCAGAAAGTCCTCGTAAAAAATTACTTGGTGGTCGATGCACCGAACACTCAAAATTTAACCCTAAAATGAGAGAATTGAAGATTTAGATCGATAGGCACCCATGAGTCATACAATCGAAGGCCTCTCTCATCTTGGACCCTGAACCAAATCTTAGACATTTTCTTCTACTCAAAAACATAATAGTTTTTTCAGTTAGATGGGAGCATGAAAACTTATCAATGAAAAACATGTGTCCATATTTCCGTGTATATTGGGTATAAAATATATAAAAATAATATATATAATCTATATAGTATAAGTAGATTAAACCGTTATAGTCTTGTTTCGGTGTAATAACATTTGTTCCTGTGATAACATTGAAAATGGTTTTGTTTAAAAGTTTTTTTATTTGGGAATCACTCGAAATTTTATATGATTTTGTGATAAAAATTTGCTGAATTTTGGGTGGAAACATGGGTTACGTTGTTAAGTTTTAGGATTTTCCATCAGGTGCCTTTACATAGATTGTTTGGATGCATTAAAGTAATTATGTATTGGTTGCTAGATATGTTAAGTAGATTAGTTTTAAGGAGAAAGTTATAGTAATTGATTTCTTTTTTCTATTTTCCAAGAAGTGTGTGTCTTTTAAAGATAACAACCGGATTAACCTTTAATTGCTTATTTTTATTAGTGTAGCTATTACACATTATGATCAATATTATAGTTGAGTGAGTTGCTTAATTTGAGAAGTTTTTCATAGATTGTTTGGATGCATTAAAGTAATTATGTATTGGTTGCTAGATATGTTAAGTAGATTAGTTTTAAGGAGAAAGTTATAGTAATTGATTTCTTTTTTCTATTTTCCAAGAAGTGTGTGTCTTTTAAAGATAACAACCGGATTAACCTTTGGCTTCAGAATCTGCAACTTAGTAGAAATCACAACCTAGGGACATCTAAGCCATTAAAATCATCGAGGGCATCACACCTAGTCTAGGCCACACCAGGCTAACATGACTAGATTTATTTTTGCCCACGAAATTTTGAACCATGAACCTTCACAATCAAAGATTGACTTGATAATTATTATTTTAAATGGGTTTTTCTAGTGCATATATATATTTTGTTATATAATTTTACATAAAATTGATGTTAATGCATTTGTTTACTAGATAATCATTTCTCATATATATATAGCATTTTTTAATTTCATTTTATCTATATTGATTTCATTTTCGGTATATTTAAAACGTTTTAGTGCATAATAAATTATGATTAATTTTATTTGGTTTTGATGATTAATCCTACTAGTTAGTTGCAATAGCCAAAAATATCTTTCCTGTAATTTTTACTGAAACCCTTTTCTTAAAATATAATAAATTATTATCATCACTTTTTCAATATTTAATATTATTAAAATAACAATACTTTAATTTAATTAAACTAAAAAAAATCAATGCTCATCACAATAATAATGGATGAAGGATTGAAAGCCAATGTTGCCGTACACAAGATGATAGTATAGGACAGAGAATTCGAGAATTTGGTAAGTGAATATGACTATTTTATTGGCTATTGCAAGCTATCTTTTCATTTTAGTTTTGGGTGAAAGTAGTTTTTGATAAAGTGTTATGAAAGTGGGGCTTTTAATTATAAATAGAAGTGATTATTATAATTATAATATTTAAATTTTGATTTCTTGAATTTATTAATATTAAATTAATATTAAATTAGGTGTAAAATTTAAATTCATGTTATAATAATGGAATTTATACCATGAGAGCTTAAGTCTACGTGGAAATGATGTAAATATTTATATATGATCTTTTTGATATTTTAACATAATTTTAAAATTTTGAAATTTCGTCACGAAGGATATTTAATAGAGAAGATTTATAAATTTGCTCATCTAGCATGTTGTCCTAAAGGATATTTAAAAGAGGAGATTTATAAATTTTCTCGTCTAGCATGTTGTCCTATTGTAAAATAAGTCTTAATATATCAAAGGAAATATGTGGTGTTTCAAAATGCTCTACATGTTTGTAGGATTGTAACTTACAAAATTTTCTTAACAAAAACAAAATTACAACATTTGTACATCAATTATAATTCGTACTTTCCTCTTACAATGATTTTTTGAGGTTACGGATTAATCCTGTGACCTTTTGGCTGGTAGAACTAGTTTCTTGTTGACTGAGTTGCAAAGCATTAATTTTCTCTTAAAGAGCGAAAATTTATTGATGTGTGGCATCAATTTCATCCGTGTGGCATCAATTTCATCCATATGCAAAGCTAATATTCCTTTCAACTATTGGATCTCCTCCATGAGATTAATCATTATTGATATTCTCTCATGTTCCTTCATATTGAGGATGATCATGTCTAATTGCACAAGACATAATTGTTCTAGTAATTGTGTTCCTTTCCCTTAAGAATCGTAGTTTCTGAACTTGGCTTTATAGGTGGAATTATAATTGTTGTATTTACTTGAGCACATGGTTCTCCTTGATTGTCTAAGAGAACGTTGTTGGATTATTGTAATCATGGGGTTTTCTTGCTCTCATGCTTTTGAAAGTTTCCCTACCTTTCAATCACGATTAGTTGCCACCTTTGCGATGACAAGGTCTCCCAAGATGCAGTGCTCTTCTTGTGTTGGAAAATAGACTCAAGGACTAGTTAATAATGTGTTCTGACACAATCTCAAGGAGGCTTGTCCTGGCAATTTTGTCACCATCATGGACACTTTCCCTTCTATGTGATGGACCCCACAACACACTTTTGAAGTCCAATTCAGAGTACAAAGAGATTATTTATAGTCAGTAGTCTCCTTTCCTCATTTTTTCATCTGCCATTCTTCTTCCAGGCTAGGGTCTCCAATTCTATGTGCAGTATTCTTAAGAAAGATTAATGAAATTGACTATGGTGGAGAAGTTACCTAACAATCTAGCGACATACTATAGTACTTGTGTAACACTATCCTCCCACATTTACCTAAGTTAACTAGTTTGTTGCAGTAAACATGTGACAAGAGGCTGTTATGATGTGATTCAACTGCCATGCAAAATTAAGGAAGTGGAACCAAATATCACAACCAATATTACCTTCTACATATGCTACAAAACCTTAAGGAGACAACCAATCCTACTAGGTGACCAAACCCTAAGGTAACTTGACATTTTACTGATTTTCACCCCTCGCCGGTTCCATGACAAGATCTGCATGTGAATGAGGCCTTCTAGTCACTCCCATAGGAAGGCATGCTAATGACTTTGGGGTTTCTCAGCTTGTTCCAAGCCAACGACCCTAGATTTTGTGCCAATTTTTCAAGCTCAGGACACAGGACATTACCGAAAGCTTTATGAAACTTTCAGAAATGATAATTGACAATGAAATAAGACTACTAATGAAATCATTAGTTCAAATAATTGATCTGACCCCTACTAGCCATGTTGGGCATTTTGTAAAACATGTCACCAATATCTAATCTACAAGTCATAACAACAAATCTGAGCATAAGGGTCTCATACTTATCTGATATTCATAAAGAAGCATTGTTTGTAGATTTTTACCATGTACAGAAATTACCTGCAAATGATTTCTTTAAAAGTAGAAAATATACAAGGGTGAGAAACACAAAACAAATATACGAGATTTTTCCCCGTATCGCAAAATCGGGACTACCAGATTGATTTTTCAATATATTCATTTCAATGTTACAATACATATATATCCATGATGAAGCATTGATGAAACACAATCTACTAACCATGGATTAGAACATAACCATAGTTTGCTTGAACAGATCTAAAAAATACCATGGGAAGAAAACCATCATACCCAAAACCGTGCACGAAATTCATGCATGAAACCATAGGTAGGTCCTCCCACCTAATATAGCATCCAAAAACAATTCTCGAGGCGCTGGCCCAGATCCCATACAAAGGGGATACTGCCCCACTGAAACCCCCCGACAAGCGGGTCTGCGGCCCCCTTGTGAGCCCCCTATTATTCCTGATGCAATGAATAGGGGGGGGACTTTCACTATCCCTATGACACCCCTCACATGCAACTAATTGTGGAACAAATACAACACACACCCAACATTCTCCCACTTGTTGTTTTATTTTCCACATAGGGAGTCACATGAGAGCTTAATCATTGATCTATCGCTACAATTCCATTTATTTCTCTACACCAAGAAAACTTCTTAGTGCTCACATACTTCATCATTGCATCTACAACATTCTTTAAAGTGCTCGCCTTTCCCAATAACACTTTTTTGTCCTGAACCATTTCTCTCAAAAAGTGACACTAAACATCAATATGCTTTGTATTTGAATGATAATCAGGGTTGTTTACCAAGAAAATTTCACTTTGGTTATCACAATATATCCTTATAGCTCGTTGTATTAACCCTATACTTGAACACAATCTCTGCAACCAAGATACTTTCTTAATAGCATGAGTGGCCTCCATGTGTTCTACGTCTGTAGTTGAAAGTGCCACTACCACATGTCATTTGCTCATCCAACTGACTGCACCTCCAAATAGGTTAAACACATACCCACTTGTAGATCTTCTCTGATTAAGATCTCCAACCCAATTTCCATCAACAAAGCCACGAATGTCCAGAACTCTATCTAATTCTAGTCTTCCTTGGTAGCACAAACCATAATAACTAGCTCCATGCAAATACATCAAAACCCACTTCATTGTTGTCCAATGATCCTTCCCTGGTTTTCACATAAACCTGTTCAATACTCCCACTGCATGTGTAATGTCTAGTCTAGTACAAACCATTGCATACATCAGGCTACCTATCGTACTTGTGTATGGAACACGACACACATCCTCTTCCTCTTCTTGTGTCTTGGGATTTTTTTCAACAGACAACTTTACACCTACAAGAATAGGAACCTTCACCAGTTTACCATCGTGCAAGGTAATCCTCTAGAGTACTGTCTCGACATAGTTCCTCAGGTTTAACCACAGCTTCCTCTTCACCTAATCTCATTTAATTTGTTGGAAATAATACTAAGAAGGGGGGGGGGGTGTGAATCAGTATTAGCAAATCAGATACTTTTTCATTTTCACACTCAGATTCATATACGTGACTTCAGTTAAGGGTATACGCGTATATATGCGACTGTATTAAATGAAACCAACGTACAAGAAATAATCTTATGATTCAGTTAGCTTATCTTCAGTAAATGCATCAGAACATTATTAACCACATTAACAGTAAACCAGGTGTAGTAAAATAGTACAGATCATCATACATAAGAAGCACAAATGAACACCATGATATAAGGTGGAAACCCAATGTGGGTGAAAACAACCTGCTGCAATTTGTTTCTATCTTTCTTTAATAAGAAACTTATTTTACAATGTACTAGTGCAGTCCTTTACCAGTACGCAGGCTTCTACCTACAGAAGGCTACAACCTTCTTAGATCTTGTACTAGCCGTTCCATTTACTAGTATGTAGGCGCTAGCCTACTGAAGGCTCAAACCTTCACTCATTTTCCAGCTGCTCCTGGAAGGGAGCTACAACACCCTGGCTCTTGCACTAGCCAATATGTTTACCAGTATGTAGGTGTCGGCCTACAATCATCCAGGGACCACGTTTCATCAATTTTCAGATTGGATCCATAAGTACAAAACAATCACTGCTCCAATACAATCATCAACTTATACTTGCATCATAAATCTCTAAATCACCCAATACTGAATCACTAAAACCCTGTCATCAAAGCACAAAACACAAACCAGAGCCTAGAACTCTGCAACAACCAGTTGAATCAACAACAACCTGAGATACCAAATCTCATAATACATACGCAACTTTACTATATCCAAACCGCGTGTATACGCGCTCTCACCTCATACAACCCGCGTACAGATCAAAAGATAATTACTTGTACCTTCGCTGTTATATCAACCCAATCAAAGTAGCACAAACAGATAACCAGTGATACTGGATCTTCACACTTCGTCAGACATTCATTCCTTGCTTCCCATTTCTTCCTAATGATCTTCTCCTTATATAGGTTAGGCTTCTCTCAATACCATGGTCCAAAACCATGTAGAAACAATACCATGAACCCAATACTTGGGGCCGTCACTTTGGACCAAATACTATGGACCAAATACCACGAACCAAAACCATGATTTCCAACATGTACGTTTCTTTACTTTTATTAACCTGCATGTATATGCGTACGCTCTTTCTGCTCCACTAACCCACATATATACGCCTTTTCTTCACGGTCAACCTGCGTATATCTCTCTATTTACCTGCTACACTATGATTTGTCCTATGAGAGAGTTTCCGTCACCTGTATCATTCCTCTGAGTGAGTTGCCATCAAGGACAACACCTGAATCATAATGCCAACAATATCCCCCTTTGGACTTGATGGCAACCACCACACCAAGTCACTCTCCCCCTTTGACATCAAGGGCAAAGGGTGGACCAAAATATTCTCTACCTTGGTATACCTTCTGTTGTCCATACACCCCCTGAGATCTTGCTGAAATCTCTGAATGAGCTCCCCCTTTGTATATGCCAAGATGTATCAATCCATCCATGCTCCCCTTGAGCAAATGAAAGATTTAGGACCAACACTTCATTCAAAATCTGTACCATAAGCATCAACATCTAAACCTACAATACCATTCCTTTGATCAACCAACAGGATGTATCATTTAGCTACATAAGCATCATCCCAACTTCTAAACACAATGCCAACAATGCATTGTTTGAAGTATATGCTCCCCCTGAGCTTGTGCCAACCATTTCATGACTGAACCATTTCCTGGGTCTGTTCTGCTGTTGTTTCTTTTGATCTCCATATACGCGACTCTGCAGCCTGTAACTCACGTATATACGTGACTTGTCTTCATGAAACCCACGTATGAGATTTGGAACACTGATGTTCCACACTTCCATCTACCTCTGAATCTGTCATGTCTGTGTGCTCTGCTATGCCACATCTTTCTGGATGTACTTCATTTTTCTCCCATATCTTTTGGTATGGTTCCCAAAGTCTTCTCCTACATTCCTTTGCTGTATGTCCAAACTTGTTACATGCATAGCATCTTACATGTTTCATATTCCTCCTGTAGCAATCAGCAGCTTTGTGACCATACATATTGCAAGCAAAACAATATCCATTAAAGTACCTTGAATGTGATGATCTTTCTGCATGATGGTCTTGAACCCTTCTTTTTCTACATCTAGCTGCAACATGTCCAAGATTAGGACATACATAACATTCAACATTATTCATAGGAGTAAAATATTTTATTTGAAGACTCTTGTTCCTTGATCGTTGATGGGGTTTACCTCTCATCTCCTTGTTGATCATTTTACATTTCTCTTTAGAGTTCCTTGCCTCACCTTGTGAACTAGATTCACTTTCAACAGATTCATGAAAACCAAGACCAGTCTTGATAGCAGGAGACCTTTGACTATGAAGAATATCATCCAAAATCTTAGTACTATCATGAAATTGCAATAGTTTATCCTTTTCTTCTAATTTACTTTTCAAGATATTTACCTCAACCCGATGTTGTTCTTCCTTTTCCAAACATTGCTTCTTCAAAGTTTCTTTAGACTTTCTTCCTTCTTCCACTTGTTGCCTTAGTTTGAGAATCTTATTTTGTTGTTCTTCATTCAACACCTACAACATTTGATGAATTCTGAAAGCACATTCCAACTTAGCTTTTAATCTGATAATTTCTTCTTTGAGGGCATTCTCCCTTTTGCTAGGTAGATATTCTTGATCTATGATTTTATCTGATGCTTCATTTGCTTGTCCATCTTCAACTTGAGGTGATTCAGGATTTGAATACTTGCTTCCACTTACCGGCAGGCTGTCATTGTTCCTTGGAGCTGTCTTCTTCTTTTGACGCGCTTTCTTTCCCATTGTTCTACGGATCTCCTTCAAGCGATCAAGCTTCTTCAGAAGGACCTGCTCTGATACCAATTGTTGGAAATAATACTGAGGGGGGGGATGAATCAGTATTATTAAATCAGATACTTTTCATTTTTCATACTCAGATTTATATACGCGACTTCATTTCAGTATATCCGCGTATATACGCGACTGTGTTAAATGCAACCAGCGTACAAGCAGTAATCTTATGATTCAGTTAGCTTATCTTCAGTAAATGCATCAGAACATTATTAACCACATTAACAGTAAACAGGTGTAGTAAAACAGTACAGATCATCACACATAAGAAGCACACATGAACACCATGATATAAGGTGGAAACCCAATGTGGGTGAAAACCACCTGCTGCAATTTGTTTCTATCTTTCTTTAAAAAGAAACTTCTTTTACAATGTACTGGTGCAATCCTAAACCAGTACGCAGGCTTCTACTTGCAGAAGGCTACAACCTTCTTAACTCTTGTACTAGCCATTCCATTTACTAGTACGTAGGCACTGGCCTACTGAAGGCTCCAACCTTCACTCATTTTCCAGCTGCTCCTGGAAGGGAGCTACAACCCCCTGGCTCTTGCACTGGCCAATATGTTTACTAGTACGTAGGTGCGGGCCTAGAATCATCCAGGGACCATGTTTCATCAACTTTCAGACTGGATCCATCAGTAGAAAACAATCACTGCTGCAATACAATCATCAACTTATACTTGCATCATAAATCTCTAAATAACCCAATACTAAATCACTAAAACCCTGTCATCAAAACACAGAACGCAAACCAGAGCCTAGAACTCTGCAACAACTAGTTGAATTAATAGCAACCTGAAATACCAAATCTCATAATGCATACACAACTTTGCTATATCCAAACCGCGTGTATACGCACTCTCACCTCATACAACCCACGTAGAGATCAAAACATAATTACTTGTACCTTCGCTATTATATCAACCCAATCTAAGCAGCACAAACAGATAACCAGCGATACTAGATCTTCACAGTTCGTCAGACATTCATTCCTTGCTTCCCATTTCTGCCTAATGATCTTCTCCTTATATAGGTTAGGCTTCTCTCAATACCATGGTCCAAAACCATGTAGAAACAATACCATGAACCCAATACTTGGGGTCGTCACTTTGGACCAAATACTATGGACCAAATAACATGGACCAAAACCATGACTTCCAACATGTACGCGCCTTTACTTTTATTAACCTGCATGTATACGCGTACACTCTTTCTGCTCTGCTAACCTACATATATACGCCTTTTCTTCACGGTCAACCTGCATATATCTCTCTATTTACTTGCTGCACTATGATCTTTCCTCTGAGTGAGTTGTCATCACCTGTATCATTCCTCTGAGTGAGTTTCCATCAAGGACAACACCTGAATCATAATGCCAACATAATTTTCATGCCCAAAATATATTTTGCAGCACCGAGATCGTTCATGTTGAATTTGGAGGACAATTAGGTCTTCAAATCGTGGAAGATTTCTTTGTCATTTCCAATCAGCAACATATCATCCAGATACAAGACCAGATAAATAACATGGTCACCAATTAATTTAAAATACACATAGTGATCCTCTTTGCTTATGGTGAAGCCAAGTCTGCATATATATATGTGTGTGTGTGTGTGTTTGCGTGCGTGTGCGTGTGTTAACCTTGTACAAAAATTACCTAGAAACAAATTCTTTAAAAATAGAAAATATACAATGGTGAGAAACAAAAAACAAATACATAGATATTTTCACAAGGATCCCAAAACCAGGACTACCATATTGATTATTCATTATATTACTTTCAGTGTCACACTACATATATATACATGCTGAAGTATTCATAAAATCCAATACATTAACCCTGGATGAGAACATATCGTAGTTCCCTTGACTGGATCTACACAATACCATAGCGATAAAACCGTCATGCCCAAAACTATGTGTGAAACCCATGCACAAAAACATAGGTAGGTCCACCCACCTAATATAGCGTGCAAAAGAATAATCCTAGGGCACTACCCTGGAAACTATACAGGGTGGTTTCTGGCCCCCTCAAACCCCACAATGTAACAAACAGGGGGGCTGTCACCCCCCCACGCATGCAAGTAGTTGTGGAGAGAATATAACACACACCCAACATTGTTGCCTTATCAAAATATCTTCATTACCATCTATTAGGTCATAAATTCATTATACATTCACTTAAAAATCAAAACATCATAAGAGCCATAGAAATAGCTCTTATTAATGAATGAAAATTCAACCATATTTGGGACTTCCATGATCCACTCGACCATAGATTGGTTGAACCAAATATTTCTTTGAGACAATCACCCGCGTGCAATATTCTAAGCATGAATATGGGACTAAAAAAAACCAATTAGGGCATCCTAAGGCCAAACAACCTCAACCGTCATCAACAGAACTAGTTTTTACTACCATCTTCACTGAATCACTAGGCTATAAACAATCATGGATGCCTCCAAATCTCTCTAGCTAAACTGTGAGGTATTTGTCCATCTCAACCTCTTCTCTTTACCACATATCTTGCCATTATCGGTTAAGGGATTTCTAGCCCTAAGATTTCTCCACCCTATGGGATTTACCATGTATCCTACCATTACTGGTACAGGGATTCCTAGGTCTAATCAAGGGTATTCACTACTAAGCTTTACCATGTATCCCACCATTCACTGATCAAGGGATTATTAAGCTTAATCAAAGTGTTCAAATCTAGCCTTCATTGTGTATACCATCCTAGGATTCCTATTCCTTGTGAATAATATTGAGACAACACCACTCAGCTTCAAATCCATCCGACAATCCAACTCAAACAAATACTAGAGAACCCACCACACCATGGCTAGCTGAAAATGGCAAGGCAAGGTTGAAAAACATTGTCATAGTTAGAAAAACCCATGCCCATAACAAAAAGAGAATCAAAAATACACATGCATGCAAAATATAATAAGGAAATCACACGTGAAAATTGATACTTGTAATTAACCCACTATAACTGTTTGATCCAACTCTTCCTTGCTTGATATTTTATTCCCTTAGCATTTTTTTTCCTTCCTTTGCTTTCCTTGATCCAATTATATAGTGCTCCAATAATGCTCTCTCTGTCCAAGAGTATGAAATCGAGAGAGAGTAGAAAGAGATCTCTCCAAAACTGAACTGACAAAAGGTACCAGCTAACTCTCAAAAGCCTTTTTATTAATGAGGCATCTATTTTCTCCAGTTTCCATTATTTTCCTCCTCACAACCAACCTATGACCTTTCAACTTCATTTTCTCCTAATTTCCATTATTTTCATAGATAAAATTTCAATTAATGCATCATTCCTTTGCAAAGTGTTTGCCCAACATTAAGTTTGGAATACATGTCCCATGATCTTGGTTATTCTTTTTCCCTTATTAACTTTATGACATGGAATTTTTCTGAGGGTTGTTAGAACTTACCAAACTCTCTTACGAAGCACTCTATGTTTCCAATTTTGGTGAGGCACCACAATGGAAAGATAAATATAGGCCCAAGGATACTAATTTTCTAGCATACACAATTTCATCCTTATCCTACATGCACCTCACTAGGGTTGGTCATACTTCTTCATTAACGATTGTGTTTGATGTGTTATTAACACAATGTGTATGAGGCTTGAGATGATATTACTCTATTTCTTATGCAGTGTGTTATTCCATTGAGGTTGATATAGGAAGCTTTATTCAGGCATCCAAATAGCATAGGTGGCCATGAGAACTATCACGTTCCCTCCTCCTTCTAGAAATATTCTCGTGTCAAGAAATTTATTCTTCCCTTTCTATTTAAATCTATGGGTGTTTTCATATTTGTATATATGATTATAAGTTATCTAGTCTCATTCATTAGGATTGAACAATTTATTAGGATCACGAGAGAGTCCATCATATTAGCTCTTTGTTTAGATAGAATTGTCTATCTTGTAGTTGACATGCTTTATTTGCACATTGATTAGGTTCACTATTTTTGCTTCTAAAAACATGGAAGTATTGTTTCTTGAGGATGTCTTTCAGAATCTTTCTGATTATTTTCATTAATTTTTCTAGATGTTTATCCTTAGGGAAAGTTCCTTTGCATAGGTGCTAGATTATTGTAAGAGAATCCCGTAAGATTTTGATGTCGGTGAACTGTGAAATTTTTGCTAAAGGGAGTCCTTGCAATAATCCATATATTCTTTCATGATTATTTGTCTTATGGCATAACCTCTATGCATACTTTTTGATGAGTTTTCCTTTGTGGTTATATAATACCCCTCCCTCTCCTGCCACCCGTTTTTATTCACAATTATGTTAAGAATAATATTTTCATCCCTTATAACTTATATATTGAGAATTATATGTGTTATAAATCTATCCACCACTTCATTTCAGTAGGAGGAAGCATATCTCAACTCTCTTTAGTTTTCGGCTTAAATTCATCCTTGTTCACCCTTGAATGTGACTACTTGGGTAGTTCATCACTCCCACAACACCATCTTCATCATCTATGCCATTGCTTCCATGCTAGTATATAACATGTCATTTAGTATATTGTTCGCTTGGTAGAGCCTGACCCACGTTAAGCGTTAGTTAGCCAAACAAATCCCTACATTATTCACCATTTCGGAATGAGCTCATCGAGTGCAAATTGAAGTCTCACCTGAAGCAGTATGGGGAGATGCTGGAACCAAGTTTCTGCACCCTGAGATGGTTGTCATGTTGGTTTATACCCGCTATCCCTACTTTCGTGTAGGTTACTAAGCTTTAGGGGTCTGTTAGTCTACCCCTTACCCTGTCCCTTAGTACCTCCGTGAAGGTGTATGATTGACCTTCGCGCAACCTTGACCCATGATCCAGGTACTTCGTTGCAGATACGACGTCATATTGTATAGGTTCCCAAGTTATCTTAAGTGTTATACTTATCTCACCAATCAATCACAGTTAGCGCCATGTAAACCGATATTCTTACTTGCATTCAATTAACCAATACAATCATATATATTTGTGCATCATATAAACATTATAACTTAAACCCAAAAAAAAAAATAATCAAATGCATTAACAAGAAATAAATACTCAGTAATTGCATAATATTTCTCTTTATTGATATCTTTAAGTTAATACAGACTATAGCTGCAGGGGTTTACGCACTTAGCTGTAGAATTCCACCCTAGGCCTCTACACACTCAGTTGCAGAGCCTCTACCTATGTGAAGACCCGAAGCACTTAAACTCCAATGCTTAACTCCTCACCTCATTCTTCGCTACCAAAAACTACTTAGATATTACTTACTTGGCTCCTTTTTATAAAATCCCATGGTCCGCGGACCATGGGTGGATCTTTACAGCTGACTTTACACTTTACAAAATAACAGTGGACAACCCTTTATGACTCTTGACACCTTCGTGCTCTACAAGCACAAAATGTGGAGACTTTACAGCTTTATTATAAAATGTTCCTAAAACATGGGATTTTAGCCCCAAAAATGTCCTTGGGGGAAACCATTCCCAGCATGCCCCCAGCACATACATGGTGAATCTCCCTCGAGTCACTCTCCGGGCTCGAAGATCTTGGCACGAAGATTTCCTAGTTCTACCTATATAACGGCAACCTTAGTGGTGCACTACGTGGTCGTCTGCCTCACTTCTTAGCCCCAAAAATGTCCTTGGGGGAAATCATTCCCAAAAGGCCCCCAACGCAAACATGGTGACTCTCCCTCAAGTCACTTTGCGAGCTCAGAGATCTTGGCATGAAGACTTCTTAGCTTGACTTGTATAACGATAACCTCAGTAGTGCACTCAACTGCAGAGCCTCTACCTTTGTAAGACTCGAAACACTTAGACACCAATGCTTAACTCCTCACTTCATTCTTCACAACCAAAAATTACTTAGAGCTTACTTACTTAGCTCCTTTTTATACAAACCCATGGTCTGCAGACCATGGGTGGATCTTTACAGCTGTCTCTACACTTTAAAAAATAAGGGTAGACAATCCTTTATGACTCTTGACAACTTCGTGATCCGTGACCACAAAATGGGGAGACTTTACAACTTTATTATAAAATTGTCCCAGAACATGGACTTTTAGCCCCAAAATTGTACTTGGGAGAAGCCATTCCCAATAGGCCCCCAACACAAACATGGTGACTCTCCTTCGAGGCACTCGGTGGGCTCAGGGATCTTGGCGTATAGAGTTCCTAGCTCGACCTATAAAACGACAACCTCGACAGTGCATTGTGTGGTCACTTGCCTCACTTCTTAGCCCCAAAAATGTCTTTGGGGGAAACTATTACCAACAAGCCCCCAACACAAACATGGTGACTCTCCTTCAAATCACTCTGGGGGCTTGGAGATCTTGGCGTAAAGAATTCCTAGCTCGACCTTTATAATGGCAGCCTTGGTGGTGCACTCAGTTGTAGAGCCTCTACCTATGTTAGGATTGGAAACACTTAGACTCCAATGCTTAACTCCTCACTTCATTCTTTGCTACCAAAAACTACATAGAGCTTACATACTTGACTCCTTTTTATACAATCCCATGGTCTGTGGACCATGGGTGGATCTTTGCAACCGAATTTACACTTTACAAAATAAGGGTGGACAACCCTTTATGACCCTTGACACCTTCCGAGTTCACGACCACAAAACGTGGAGACTTTACCACTTTATTATAAAATTGTCTCAAAACATGGGCTTTTAGCCCCAAAAATGTCCTGGGGGGAAATCATTCACAACAAGCCCGCAATACAAACATGGTGACTCTCCCTCAAGTCACTTTGTGGGCTTAGAGATATTGGCAAGAAGACTTCCTAGCTCGACCTGTATAATGGCAACCTTGGCGGTGCACTACGCAGTCACCTACCTCGCTTCTTCAACCAATTATTCTCTTATTGGTCTTGAACTATCAGCCTGAGGCTTCTACTGAGTCGCTTGCATATTAGCAAGCTTGCCTTCAATGGAGGTTGTGACCAAATAAGCTTCGTCTAACTAGGGCTTCAAGTGAGCCTTTAGCATTTCCTCCTTGTTCCTTCAATGTTTTGGCCTCATGAAGTTTAGCTATTCTCTACATGAGAGCGATGGTCCGCATTGTACCTTTTACTTCATCATAGCATTGTTACAGTTCTCACGCTTTTGTCTCTAGCCGTTGTACATTAGAATCCTCTTACAAGCTCATCAGGATATTGAACGACTATTCAAAAAGTTGTGTGTAGTCTACTACTACGCTGTATACAATTGTTATCACCTTTTTGACAACGGTTGCATGATGCTCCTTTACTTCAGGCAGAGTTGAAGGCTGGGCCTTCAACTATAAATCTACAATCTGTAGGCCCAGCTCCAGCTAAACCATAACCAACTTTGTACAAGCATCGAGTACCCCTGTAGTAAGATTGCGAATGCGCACGTCGATCAGTTCTCCATTACGAATGGCCAACTCCAGGAACATTCAGCATGCCTCCCCTACGACTTAAACTATGTGCTTCTGTCGGTCGGTTACCTCAGTCATGGCAGTGATGGTAGAGTCTCGTTGTATGTCCAGCTGCACATTATTGATATGTTGTTCACTGATTACCTACACAGTGTGTTGTTTGCAGGCCCTCAGCTCGGCAATCACTCCATCCTGTAGTAGGGGATTGTCTCATCAAGGAGTGCTACCAAGTTCAACTACACTCCGTTGACGGCACTGACAGTGGGCCTGCCAGTTTCATTTTCTGTGGTCAGTGCTCCATCCAACAGGACTATCACTCGGGAGAGCTTTGCATGCAGCATCTTGGCAGTTTCTGAAGTAACGATAGTGAGGCTGAAAGACAACATGCCAAATTGTGATGTGCGGGTCTCCAGCTCATGCAGACCCATCCAATTGGCCCCAGTAGTTGCTATTGTTGCTGCGAGACCTTCGCGGTAACATCCCACACTGTGTCTCCAATGTCATTTGAGTCTCCTTCTCTGATTATGATTGGGTCCAGCAACACCTTACTGGCCTTGGATTTCTTTTGCAACCCCGCTTTTTCTTGTTCTCCTAAACATTTGATGTAGTATGATGCCATTTGCAGGTTTGCTCCATGATTCTTTGTTTGTTCATTCATTTCTTCTTCTCTTTCAGGGCAAGGAAACCTTACGCCTTTCCCAGAGCCTTGCCTTTTTTCGTCGGCCTACTTTTCCTCTTCTTGGGTAGCATTGCGCTTTTCTTGGGCCTTGTTAACGACCTCCTTCTTCATTTTCTCTACCAGCTATGCCATTTTGAGCTTGGTCTCCTAATTTTTCTGCTTCACAGCAGACTTGCTAGATCCCACTGCTAAGTCTAAGGCAGTGCACCACTCTATCAACCAGCGATCGAGTACTACATCAATTGCATCATCTGTTGCCAAGGAAGGCAAGACATACCATGTCTACTCAGGGTCCTTCCATGCCCTAATCGATACGTGATGAAAGTCTTCCTTGAACTCTGTGTGCTCTTACAGTTTGTCAAACACAGTAGGTGACAATCGCAGCTTGCAATTGATAGCCATGTAGATATTCATTTCCATCAAGATCCAAAAGATCTTGCTATCCTTAATGAACTGATTAGCCTTGGTCACCCATAATGAAGTGTAGTATGCTGCTTCTGGTAGGTCTAGCATGACAGAAGGGAATTGAATGTCTTCTGGCAACTCCTAGGCTACCAACAAAATAGACAGCAAGAGCCATGCATAGTTGAAGGTCTTGCTAAGATCCTGTGCCTCACGGAAGTTCACAAGTAACTCACTGCAGAGATAACATGCCTAATTAAACTGGACTCCTTTAGCACATTGAGCTGCTAGTACGATGACTGGTGCTGACACTTCATCTGCATGACACTTCCCCATAACCTCTCCTACCAAAATATGCATTGCCACCTTTACTGCAAGGTCATGGATACTTCAGATGGCATAGCCTCATGGCTTCTTCACGAGCTTGAATTTCTCCTTCATGGCCTCCATAAGGGCCTACTCACCACCTTTTCCATCAAATGTCATGGTAGGATTTTCCCCTTTGTAGGGCAGCTGCCTGAGCCTATGGATCAAACTATCAGTGGTAGGTATCAACTCCTCCAGCAACAGACACCCATCGTGCACCAAGCATAGAAACTTCTTGATGACGAATATAGTGATGGGTGTGCAATTATAGTGTAGCACCCATAGCATGTTCAGTAGACCTGCCTTGTCTACACCCCTGAGCCACTTCTGTGGTTCTAATGTAGTCATCTCGGTGGTTGTGTCAACAACATGGTGCATTAGTTGTTATGTCACCAGCTGCGTGAAATTTTCATAGTTAGCTAAGTCCCAATCTTCCAGTTTCAATAGAGGAACACACCCCAAGCACGGTCCTTCAAAAATAATATCGTTCAACAGTAGAGAGCTATGCGAGGCAACCTTGCTCTCGTCAATGTCCTTTGCTACCATGATCTTCCCCTTCTGTGAAGGGATGCATTTGGAAAACTTAGTGATAGGGTCAGAACCCTCGAATGCAAATTCCTACACTTCCACTCCAAATCCTCATCATCCATTGGGAATTCGTCAATTTCTTCCTCCTCCAACTCTGAGTTAATGGGTTTACTGCTTTCTTGTGTGTTGGACTTGTCCTTCAATGGGTTTCTTTCGGGAAATGTGTGCACTACTATCGCAGCGCGCTTTCCCTTCTTATCCTTTGCACTCTCCTTGGTCGGGGTAGGCTTTGGTCTAGGCATCCATGATGACCTGGGGACTTTAGTTAGTACCTCTATAACCTCTGGAGAAACTCCCTCTGCCTCCCTAACAACCTCCAGAATAATCCCCTCGGCTGTCACTACCTCGGTGTCCATAGCTTCGCATCCTGGGATAAAATCACGAATGAAATTGTAGTTGGATTCTGGGAACTGATCACACACTAGGCAGTCTAGCAATGCTCTGAGGAATGCACAGATCATGCATGTCAAAGAGCTCACTAACTCAATGTTCAAAATGCTAAGTGTTGTTCATTGGGATTCCACCTGTAATTTATAGGACATTTTGAATTCAAATCCAACCTTTCCCCCCACATTCGGTTCATTAATGCCAGATTGGCAACAAATTTCCAAGGATTTTACCCATAAATTATGTCTTAGTGTTGGCTACCCACTCCATTGTTTCGCATTCATACCATCAAATTATAAATAGTGACTTTAATGGTCACTTTTCAGTTGACCTGCACGATTTTTCCCGTGATAGCGCAGCTTTCTTCACGTTGTCGTGAATCGTGTGACATTTCCTCGTGCTACACAATCCTCCAATTGAGTAGTTCCCCAATCTGGTTAGTGTATTTAATAGACTCACGCCTCCTTTCAGTTGCCTGGAGGAGTAAGACTATGCTACCTTCATATAGTCACCTGGTTAGATCACCGGTGTATGGCTTCAATGAGCTACCATTCGCCTTTCCTGGGAAGGGATCTTCATTTAATTTAACCAATTGAACTGCTCCACCATTGGTAATCTCCTTAATGACATAGGGCCCTAGCCAATGCATTTTGAATTCCCTGGAAATTTATCAAACTTGCTGTCATATAAGAAAACCAGATCATTTACCTTAAATATGTGCACCTTAATGTGCCAAGCATTGCATGCTTTTCCGCGTTGAGTTTGGACCTGTCGATGAAATCCAGCCAGAAATATCTCTTCCTTAAGCTTAACAAGCTGGGCGAGCCTCTCTTCCAAGGCTCTGTGATCCGTCATACCCGTGAGTGCCACTATGCATAGAATAGGGACAATGTATTCCATGGGCATCATTGCTTCAACTCCGTATACAAGCCTAAAGAGTGTCTGTCCAATCAGCTTTTTGCATGTCATCTGATAGGCCCATAGTATTGCGGGTATGCATCGGTCCTAATCAATTCACTGAGCATTGTAAACCTTGGTTAGAAAATTATCCAACACCTTGTTGAATGTTTCGACCATACCATTAGCATGTGGGTGATAAGGCATGCTTTTCTGGTGATATGCCTGAAATTCCTTCGTCAACGCACTTATTGTTTCATTCAAAAAGTGCGTACCATGATCACTCGTCAAAATTTTTGGACACCCAAATCACGATAGTACATACTCAAAGAGAAACTTTGTAGTGGTCATGCTTGCGAATTCCTTGACAGGCTGTGACTCTGCCCATCGAGCCAAATACTTAGTTGCGATGATAATGTACGACACTCTCGTATTCTTTTCTTGGGGCTGAATGGGTCCAACAAAATCTATTGCCCATTTCTCGAAAGGTTGTAATGTCATATGTGGGTTCAAAGGTAGCTCATCTCTCCATGAAGGCTTGTGAGTCCTTCGACACACATCACACGCCTTGCAGTAAGCTTTTGAATCATGATGGAGGGTTGGCCATGACAACCCTGCACATAGAATCTTCTGCACGGTCACTCTTCCTGCATAATGGCCTCCCATGGTGCCCCCATGAGCGTCCACAAGGATAATTCTCCTTTCAAATTCTGGTACATATCGTCACAATACCTCACAGAACCCATTTTTTATAGATGTCCAACAATGACAAAAAAGTTTTCCATGTGCACAACTAACTCCTTTCTTTGTTGGACAGTGTAACCTTCTTGGGCAGTTCCTGTCGTTAGGAAGTTTATGATGTCTTCAAAGTGACCATCCGCAATGTGCACTACAAATAGCTATGTGTTATGCAATCCTTCCTCCAAATTAGTGGGCTCTTCTCGTGTTTCGATGCATGACAGATGGTTTACTCCTGATTTCAGTCATTGAGGCTTCACAATAACTTCAAAATCATATTCCTAAAATAATGACAACCACCTACAGCTTCTGCCCCCCAGCATAGGCTTATTGACCAAGTATTTAAACACAAAATGATCTGTGTACATCTTAAAATCTCCTTAGAAAATAGTGTCTAAACTTCTACATTGTGTATACAATGGCTAATCCTTCATGCTGAGTGGTGGAATAGTTATTCTCATCCTTGGACAACCTTCTACTTGTGAACACTATAGGATGCTCCAATTCTCCTCTGCTAGCCTATGTCAGTTTTGCTCCCAGTGCTGTACATGGTGCGTCTACATGTACATGAAACTCCTTCCAATCCAAGAAGACTAAACTCGGTGCGGTGAACATTTTTCCTTTCAATACATCCAAGATTTTCTGATAATCCTCATTCCAACAGAATGTGACATCATTTTTCAACAAATTCTGCATAGGCACGGTGATCTGGCCATAGCCCTTCTAAAATTCCTGTAATACCTAGTATGTCCGAAGGTTGCATGTAGCTATTTTACACTCCTTTGTGCCTCCAAGTTAAGTATCAATATGATCTTCATGGGATCTACCATAAGTCATTGTCTATAAACCACATGACCCAACAAAGTCCCAAAAGGAACACAAAACAGGCACTAATTCAGATTGAGCGCAATTTGGTACCCTTGACAAGTATCTAGTATTAAGCACAAGCTTGCCTCATGGCATTTCACCAATCCAAACATAGTCCAGTCATCAAAGTACACCTCTAGAAACTTATGAATGAATTATTTGAATCGCAGGCACATTCTTCAACTCGAAAGGCATTATAGTATACTGAAAACATCCCCATTTAGTCACGAAGGTTGTCTTGCTTCTATCTTCTGGTGCGATTTTGGTTTGATGGTACCCAGAGAACACATCAGTGAAGGAGTACATCTCCTAGCCACCTACATTATCCAATACCTCATCAGTTGACGAAGTTGGGAAAGGATCATGTATGCAAATGTCATTCAACTTTCTGAGATCTATGCATATCCTTATTTCATCCTTTTGCCTCTTTTCCAGTACCACCGTTGGGCTCACCCAATCAGAATCTTCTACGAGCTCAATGTTATCTGTCGCAAGCATCTTGTCTAGCTCTAAGTGGACCTTCTCCTTATACTTGGGATTGAGACAGTAAGGTCTTTTCTTAACCAGCTTCGTGTCAGATTTTAACATGATCTTCATAATGCCCAGGTGTCCTATTATCCCCCTTAACTCCGTAAACTTGGTAGGGAACAAATATTGGTATTCGTAGAGCAATTCAACGACCTTATCTATCATCGTGTTGTCCCTGTAATCTTCAATTTTCGTGAATTTGGGCTCCGCCTCCATACCAATATTTACCTGTTTCATTTTCAATGGTGTGGTTATATCAAGATTCTCGATCTGCATTCCCTCAACCTCGTGGTGACCCTCAGTTTCATGGATATTAATCTTTCATGGGTCCTCAGCTGATTAGTCCAATTGAGTTGAACCAAGTCCAAAGGATCTTGTGGTATCCTAAGTATAGTTGCTCTAAATTCTTGTAGCACTTCGTCAATATAGTCAAACCCTCTTTGAAGATGAACGTCATTATGAACCTTTCGTGTAGAATATCCCACTTTCTTGTGCTATTGTGGAGCTTTGTCTCAAAGTATCAGTTCATTGGGATGACATCCAAGGTATGACAGAACAAGTGCACCCATTCAGGCTGGGGCTTCACTCCATAAGCCTTAGCCCATCTGGCAAAGTGTGCACATGGATCATCCTTCCCATCATACTTTTCTGTCACTTGTACCTTCAGTTTCCCAAACTGTGTTCTCATCATCCTCCTACACTTGGAAAAGTGTCAAAGCTACCCTTGTGCGTACCACACCATCCCACAGGCATAGCACACAGTGCCAAGTCCAAAGCCTAGAAGCACTACTTCTATGGTACTTCCCTTTCAAATGCATCAAAAAACACATCCACATCATTCAAGCCATCATAAGTGGGAAGATTTCTTACCTCTGAGGACACACAATGTAGCGACAATGTTATCATGTTACAGCTCAATGTAGTTACTTCAAGTAGTCAGTTTTTCCAGCACTTTAATTCTTCATCAGAGTCTAAGGTGTTGGAACTCTCGTGATCCCATGTAATTCGTTCATCCACTGTCGAGTTCACCCAATCTTATTATTGTGCTATTATTTTATATATGTAGTCGAGATCGTCATTGCTTTCGTAATCGTGGACTAGTTCGGTATAGTGCAATCCTTCAGCAGAATCTAGGGGTACTATTATGTGAAGCGATTTCTTTTCAAATATCATATTTCACTTCTTTAGGTTGATTACCCCATTCATGTTAGGAGCCCAATCAATGCCAAGGAGCGCAAGGTAGGGGTTGTTGTCATCCACAATTTCTATTACTACAAAGTCAACCAATGTGCTCGCGCCTTCAATATCTACAGTTACTCCTTCTAGTCGTCCCATGGGGATGATCTTCTATTAATTTACCATCCTTAACTAAATCAGAGACCACTGCAATGTGGGTCTTCCCATCTACTCCCAAGTCTACTTTGGTAAAACGTTCGCGACTCATCCCAGATCTAGAATAACTTGATCCATTGCCTTATGCTTACCAATCTTCTGTACAATGCGTGGTTCACCAAGACATTTTCTGATGCATCTATTTGTAGGTTTTAACCCTTTACAGAAATTACCTGCATAGGAATTCTAAAACACAGAAAATAAACAATGCAATATCATAACACATAAAACACATATACACAAAGATTTTTCTCTAGATCCCAAAACCAGGACTACCATCTTGCTTTTTCATTATATTCCTTTCAATGTTACAATACATATTTATACATGTTGAAGCATCCAATACCATGGACCGAAAACCATAGGTTGGTTTGCCCAACCTAATATAGGTTCCAAAAAAAAATTCTAAGGGCATTGTCCTGAACCCCATAGAGGGGGGCTACCCACCCCGTCGCTACACAATTGGCACAACAAAGCGGGGGCCATACGCCCCCTCTAACCCCCCAATTCACTACATAGGTTAGGTGTGGAAAGAATATAAAACAACCCAACATTCTCCCACTTGTTTTTTTCTTTCCACACGGGGGCCGTAGGAGAGTTTAGTAATTTTTCGAACCTTGAAATGCCCATTTTTTCTCTACACCAGGAGAACTTCTTAGTGCTCACAGATTTTGTTGATGCATTTGTAGTATTCTTCAAAGTGTCCATGTTTACCAACAACACCTTTTTTTCTTCTATCATATCCCTCCCAAAGTGATACTGAACATTAATGTGCTTTGACTTTGAATGATAAGCAGGGTTCTTTGCCAACAAAATTGCACTTTGGTTGTCATAGTCTATCCTTATCGCTCCCTATACTAACCTCATACTTGAACATAATCTCTGCAACCGAACTGCTTCCTTGCTTGCATGAGTGGCTGCCATGTATTCTACCTCTGTAGTTGATAGTGCCACTACAAATTGTTTCTTACTCATCAAACCAACTGCACTTCCAAATATGTTAAACACATACCCAATTGTGGATCTTCTCTAATCCAAATCTCCAGCCTAGTCTACATCAACAAAGCCATGAATATCCAGAACTTTGTCCAATCTTAGTCTTCCTTGGTAGCACAAACCATAATCACCAGTGCCACGCAAATACCTTAAAACCCACTTCACTACTGTCCAAATCTCCTTCCCTGGTTTCGACATTAACCTACTCAATACTCCCACTGCATGTGTAATGTCTGGTCTAGTATAGAACATCGTAGACATTAGGCTACTGACTGCACTTGTATATGGAACACGGCACATATCCTCTTCCTCTTCTTGTTTCTTGGGACATTACTCAGCAGATAACTTTACATCTATAGGAATAAGAACCTTCATTGGTTTACTACCCTGCATAATAAACCTTTGTAGTATTGTCTCGACATACTTCCTCTGGTTTAACCAGAGCTTCCTCTTTTCCTAATCTCTTTTAATTTCCATGCCCAAAATATAGTTTACAACACCAAGATCTCTCATGTCAAATTTGGAGGACAATTGGGTATTCAAATCTTGGATAATGTCTTTGCCATTTCTGAACAATAACATATCATCCACATGTAGGACTAGATAAATAACACGGTCACCAATTAATTTAAAATACACACAATGATCTGATTTTCTTCTGGTGAAGCCAAGTCCCCGTATAAATGTATCAAATTTCTGATACCATATCATTTGTGATTGTTTTAATGCATACAAAGACTTCTTTAACTTGCATACCAGTTCTTTCTTACCCTTCACCACAAAGCCTTCAAGTTGCTTCATGTAGATCTTGTCTTCCAGATCCCCATGAATAAATGTTCTCTTCACATCCATCTACTCTACCTCAAAATCAAAAGCACCAGCAATATATAAAAGTAACCTAATAGAAGTTACTTTGGCAACAGGAGAAATAATATCACCAAAATCAATTCCCAGCACCTGGGAATAACTTTTTGCTACCAACTAAGCTTTGTATTTCTCCACCTTTCCTTTTGTATTTGTCTTCCTATTGAAAACCCATTTTCTACCAATGGGTTTCCTTCCAGCCAGCAACTCCACTAGATCCCAAGCCTCATTTTTGTGTAAAATGCCATTTCATCATCCATGGCCTCTTTCCAGAGTTTTCCATCCTCTGAATCTACTGCTTCCTTCACATTTTTGGGATCATCATCAGTAATAGATAAAGAAAAATTTGAATAGAAAGCAGATGGAATATACCTTTCTGGCCACCTTCTTTCTCGAAATGATCTTCTTACACCCATAGTTTGTGCTCTTCATCTTTTGATTCCTCCTCTGCTGTAGAGTCTGATTCTTCTTCCTTTAGCTCAAACTCTATCTTCTCAAGTTCCTTTGGTTGGACTTCATGTTTAATAACATCTTTCACCTCTCTGAACACCACATCTCAGTTGTACACAACCTTAGTTGTTATTGGGTTCCAAAGCTTATAAACCTTTAAACCATCCTTATACCCAATAAATATGCACTTTTCAGATTTATTATCCAAATTGGTTCTTTTCTCCTTTGGAACATGTACATATGCATCACATCCAAATACCCTCGGATGTGAAAGAGAGGGTTTCTTACTAGTCCATACCATTTGTGGAGTCTTATCTTCCAACACTGATGAAGTTGATCTATTGACTAGGTAACATGTTGTCTCCACTTCCTCTGCCCAGAATTCCTGTCATAACCCGACACCACTGAGCATGCTTCTTGCCCATTCCGTCAATGTCTTGTTCATTCTTTTTGCAACTCCATTTTGTTGAGGTGTATATGGAGTAGTCTTCTAGCATGCTATACCACACTTCTTACAAAATTCTTCAAATTCCTTACTGCAAAACTCTCCACCATTATATGTCCTTAGCTCCTTTATCTTCTCCTCTGTCTGATTTTCGACTAGAGCCTTAAATTCTTTAAACCTATGCAAGACTTTATATTTTTTCTGAAGGAAATATATCCATGTATTCCTTGAGAAGTCATCTATAAATGATACATAATACTCAGACTTACCCAGTTATGGAACCTTCACAGGTCCAAACACATCACTGTGCACAAGCTGTAATATCTGTTTCGCCCTCTTACCACCAGAGGAGAAACTCACATGATTCTGCTTTTCGTATACACAATTTTCACAGAAATCAAAATCCATAGTGCTATGACTCATAAATTCTACCATACCTTTACAATGAAGTATTCAAAGGCCCTTCTCTCCAATATGTCCAATCCTTTGATGCCACATTATGGTCTTCCCTCCAGAGACCCCTAGATTTTCAGCTCCACTTTTAGGAACCACAGAATTGTTGCACCCATCAACAATAGTGCTACCTTCCAACTTGTACAGAGTTCCAATCCGAACACCCTGCATCAATACCAGTGCTCCTCAAACCATCTTTCAGGTATCTTTCTCGAACATTGTCTTTACACTTGCATCATCCAGCTTGCTTATGGAAATCATATTTCTAGCCAATGCAGGAATATGTAGAACCCCCGAAGCTATTCTAACCCTTCCACCTTGCAACTTCAACTTTACATTTCTGTGACCAATGATTCTAGTGTTGCTATCTTCCCCCAAGAAGACATCACCATCATCGTATTTCTCATGCTCAATAAACCACTTTCTATGGGGAGTGAAGTGAAAGGATGCACCTGATTCAATCAACCATGCCTCATGATCTACATGTGTACTTGAAGAAGCTAAGTACACATCCCCACCTTCATTTGAGGTGGTTTTCGCCTCTACGGAAGGAGAATCATCATATCCCTTTCCTTCATCATGAGCTTTAGATTTATAGTCCCTCTTGAAGTGCCCTTACCTTCCGCATTTCCAACACACCACCTTTATAGTATTTCCTGGATATTTAGATCTCCCTCTAGATTTAGATCTACCATTCGATGTCTTATTTTTTTCTGTTATGGGATCTTGCTCGTATAGACAAGGCATCACCATTCTGGCTCTCCATATTTTTCTGTCACATCTCGTCCATCAACAAGCCTGATAATATTTCATCAAACTGCAAGGTAGTTGCATTGCTACCTATTGCAATAACTAGACTATCCCATGAATCTGGTAGTGAACACAACAAACTGATGCACTTATATTAATATGAAATTTTAATGTCAAAAGATGCTAACTAACTTACCAAAGTATTAAATGTGCTCAGATGCTCTCTCACTAAGTCTCCATCTTTCATCTTCAGGTTATACAGCTTTTTCCACAAGAATAGTTTAATCATCAGAGACTTATATTGGTACAAAGTCCCTAACTTGTCCCATAAAACCTTCGCCATAGCTTCCCTTGATACATTCAACAATACTAAATCCAGGACACACAATCGTATTGTGCCTTTTCCTTTCGATCCAACTTCTTTCATTCCTCATCGGACACTCTCATTGGTTTGGCACATGGATCTACCATGATCCACTAATCTTTATCCACCAACAGATCCTCCATCTTGAGTTTCCACAACTCAAAACTCTGACCATTGAATTTCTTGATCTCTATCATTCCACTACTTGACATCTTCTTTTACCACTAGAATCAATCTCATAGATCTCTCGCTGAACAACGTCTACCACATGCCCTAGTGAAACCCCTCAGCAACAAAGGCATCCCCTTAAAGCCGAAACAACTCTAATACCAAATGTAGGCTTTAACCCTTTACAGAAATTACCTGCATATAAATTTTAAAGCATAGAAAACAATTAATCTGAGATCATAACACATAAAACACATATACACAAAGATTTTCCCCTGGATCCCAAAACCGCAACTACCAGCTTGATTTTTCATTATATTCCTTTCAATGTTACAATACATATTTATACATGCCGAAGCATCCAATACCATGGACAGAAAACCATCGCATCCGAAACCATGAACCGAAAACTATAGTTAGGTTCACCCAACCTAATATAGGGTCCAAAAAGAATTTTCACAGTGCGCTGCCCCGCACCCTGTAGAGGGCAGCTACCCGTCCCCCTCAAACCCCACAGAACGGGGGGCCTACCGCTCCATTGTGACCACCTCTGCGCAATCAATGCAATGAAGGGGGGCTTTGGCCCCCCTCTAACCCCCTGGTTCACTACATATGTTAGTCATTGAAAGAATATGACACAACCCAACACTATTTATAAGTTCCTGTAGCCCCTTCATAGCCTTTTTATCACAAACAGCTTCATGCAGGTCCCTAGAAAGGTTGTAATCATAGAAGGGTCTATTTCTTGAATAGGCTTATCCCAGCTCCCTAAGGTAGAGGCCTCAACGAAGCTCTTCTTTGCTTCCATGAACATTTCGCATGTGTGCTCCAAATCAAATTTTACCTCCTTTATAGGA
Source organism: Pinus taeda (assembly GCA_000404065.3). Lineage (NCBI taxonomy): Eukaryota > Viridiplantae > Streptophyta > Pinopsida > Pinales > Pinaceae > Pinus > Pinus taeda. The sequence continues at coordinate 34,098 of APFE031489671.1, forward strand.
GCTTTGAAAACCCATGTGTTGTCTTCAGATTGTTTCCCCTTATCATCACACATTACAATTCCACTTCAGAGCACTATATTCACACTCAGATCCTCTTTGTGAGGCTCAACCCTCATCGTTTATAGGTTCTGAGTCGGCTAAGGTCATAGTACCCCTTTGTTGCGTATCCTTGCTATTAGTGTAGCACAATCCTCTGTCTCATGATCAAGCTGAGTACAATATTTTCACGATGGACACGTTGGGTTATTACATTCACAGGTGTAGTGTCTTGCTCCTCCACAATTGTAACAGATCAATTGTGCCCAACCTCTACCAGATCCTCCTCTACCTCGGCCCTGTTTATGCCCCTGTAGCCCTATTCACACCATCCCAATGCTCTAGTCAGGGGGTTGCGTTTCTGCATAAACTTTATAGGTGGGTGTTATTTCCATTATCTATTCATAACTTCGGTAAATGCACTCATCATGCCATATCAACCTACACTAGTCGTAAAACATCTATTGCGGTGTTTGTACAAACTTATGCAGCAAGTGACAGTTATCAGTCATATGATTCCCTGCTACCTGACATATAGTGCACCACAACTTAAGCCCCGCGCATGGTCCTGCTTAGGCTTCCAGCCTTAACAGCATCAGTCCTCCTCCTACAATATAGTTTGTAAATACTAGGCAATGGTCTTTGTCATGCCCCTAACCTTTACATTTTAGGTATGATATCCCTTCTCGTGCCTCCGGTCAAACTCCTATGTCTTGCTTCAAACTTTCCATTTCAAGGAAAATATTTTGTAAGTTCACATGGATCTGTTGAACCCCCAGATTCAGATCTTGAATCAGTGTTTCATGCAGTCTTATTGCAATCTCTAAGGCCTCTTCTTGAGTTGTAATCTTTTATTGTGACAGTGCAACCCTTATGTGTGGCAAGAGCGAAGCCACAAACCATTCGCGGGGTTGTCTCTCTGTTAAGTTCCTATTATCTTTGTGAATTTTACACTTCAACCTGTGATCCAATTCCCAAGGTGTCTCAACTAGCTTCATTTTGATTTCCTTAAACCCCGCAATCAGTTACGCCTCAGACTTAGGGCTACCAAACTCTTTATTCAATGCGGTTTGAATTTCTGCCAACCTAGCGTTTGGGTTCTCACTAGAGTAATTGAAGTACAACATTAGTCCGCGATCCTACAAAGAGCTAACCAACATTTCCTTCTTCATGTGATCATCTGTGACGCCCAAACCTTCCGATACAGCTTTTACAATGAACTAGAACTGGTTCACGTCCTCATTTTCGAACCCCTTAAACAAAGGCATCTTCATTGAATTTGCCATGTTGAACTATGGTGGAGGTGGCGGTGGTGTGGGTAAAGTCGCAGGTGACAGTGGTGAAGTTGGAGGTGGTAGTCACAGGAATCCCTATTTTATTAACTGAACTGCACTTCCCGGAGAAGCCTCCTTTACTCCCTCTTTGTCACCCAATGGAGGTGAAATCAGTGGCCTATATTCGGGGCCCTTTCTTCCTTCATTCTGGTAATTCTTTCCACTTTCCGTAGCTCCAATCATCAAGGTAGTTGCATAACCCATTTTTCACGCAATAACATCTAAATCCTAGTGTTTAAAGACTTCAATTACTTACCTCATGGACCTTTGCAAAAGCACTTCTCTACCTCGCTATAACTAAATGAGCTATCGAACGTTGGTATGATCGAACCAATGATCAGCAGTGCAGGTGATCTTATCCTTAGAGCCTTCTAGTCTCTATACTAACTCCGAGATCCAAACAATAGGATGGTCAAGTCTCCACCTTCCTTCGTCATCCACTAGCTTCGCGATGCACTCGTATAACTCAACTAGAAAGGAACAAAAAAAGATCTCATGGACTTCTATATACAAATACCTGTCTAGCCACTATTCCTTTGTTAGTCGTCGATTTCTATTCTCTTGCATTGTGAATTCATGGATCTTCTTATCTAGCCAGTCTTCGACCTCTTTCTCAGTTGGATTCCAGTGATACGACATCACACATTTCTTACACAGATTTAGGTCCTAGAAATAGAACCATTTGCTAGCTTGATGGGGCCTGACCCAGGTTGAACATTAGTTAGCCAACCAGATCCCTATACTACTGGCCCTTTCGGCATCAATCTGCAAAATGTGTACCAAAGTCTCACCTGACGCAGTATGGGGGGATGCTCGAACAAAGTTTCCACACCCTGAGATGGTCATGATGTCAATTTGTACCCTATATCCCTACTTTTCTATAGGTTACTAAGCTTTAGGGCTCTGTCAATCTACCCCTTATTCTGACCTTCAGTACCTCTGTGAAGGTGTATGATTGACCTTCGTACAACCTTGAATTGTGATCCAGGTACATCCATACAGCTATGAGAGCATACTGTATAGCTTCCCAAGTTATCTTAAGTGTTCTACTTATCTTACTAATCAATTAAAGTTAGCGAGAGGTAACCTCATATTCTTACTTGCATTCAATTAACTAATACAATCACATATATTTGCGCATACACATAAGCATTATAGCTTAAACCCAAATGTAATATAATCGAATGCATTAACAAGAACTAAATACTCAGTAATTGCAAAATATTTCTCTTTATTGATATCTTTAAGTTAATACAGACTCTATCTGCCCTGCGCAAACAGCTGCAGGGGTCCACACACTCAACTGCAAAATTCCACCCTAGGCCCCTCTGCACTCAGCTGTAGAGCCTCTACCTACACTAAGAACTGAAAAACTTAGACTCCAATTCTTAACTCCTCACTTCATTCTTCGCTACCAAAAATTACTTAGAGCTTACTTACTTAGTTCCTTTTTATATAATCCCATGGTTCGCACACCATGGGTGGATCTTTCCAACTGACTTTACACTTTACAAAATAATGGCAAACAACCCTTTATGACTCTTGACAGCTTTGCGCTCCGTGACCACAAAATGTAGAGACCTTACAACTTTATTACAAAATTCTCCAAAAACGTGGTCTTTTGGCACCAAAAGTGTCCTTGGGGGAACCCGTTCCCAAGATATACACATTAGAGAATTTTTGAGGTCTAAAATGGGCAACCTAAGAAAAATGTACAACCAAAATAAAATTTATAACCAATAGGATTCAAGATGATGACGTCAACCATGGGGGACGATTCACCATTTTTGTGATAAAAAAGTAAAAAGACTATAATAAAATAATAAAACCATTTTTTCAACATGTCTTTTCAACTTATCTCCTTAATGTTTTACTCAAGTTTTGAGCGGGAGTATTCGCTAGATGCAAAATTTAATTCCTCATCCAAGGATTACCCATGTTGCATACTTTCGATGGAACCTACCACACAAAAATGAGAAATACATGAAAAAATGAGATTGCAATCATGTATTTCAAGTATTTCTATTTTTTCGTGTAGCAAAGTCAACCAAAATTATGCAACACAGGTACTCCTTGGACGCAGAATCAAATTATGTATCCACCGAGTGTTTACACTTGAAATTTGAGTAAACCCATAGAGAGATAAGTTGAAAATACGAGTTGAAAAAGCAATCAAATATTATTTTATTATTTACACTATTATTTTATAATTTTGTTAGGAGGCCGATTTTATACCTCAAATTTCCCTCTAAATTTTGATTATGTAATCTAATCTTATTTTATTATTTCCAATATTATTTTGTAATTTTCATAGGAGGCCCATTTTATACCTCAAAATTCCCGTAATGACTTGCCTTCTTTCATGGAACGATGAAGCTGATAGCTACTAGGGAGTGGCCTTCTAAAAAGCATCAACCTAACTTAGGATATCATGAGTTGGATTGAGGTCAATAATTAAGGATGTACCATAATTTCTCATAGCCATAAGTTACCATATGTATCCATATATATATATATATTATATATATATATATATATATATATATATATATATATATATATATCTAATGGCCCATATAATGAGACCCTCTTAGGGGTGGAAAGGGAGGATAAAATAATAGGGAGAAATCAATGGTTCCTCTCCCTACTATTCTACTAGGAGAATTGGAAGGAAAAATAAATAAATTTGAGAGGGATTCCAAGGATTTTTTCTCACACGGTGACCCTCATTTTTTATTGCATCCATATGAGACCCAAGGGATGTCATTTTGAGATAGAAAAACTATCAATTTGAATTTGAGCCTCATTCTCTCTTCTCTATCATATTTTGGCCATGCCCTAGGATGATTATCATTTTTTTTTACCTTATGATTGTTGTTATGAATTTCCTTGTTCACTTATGCAAGTTGATATGTCTTAGCGTCTCTTTTTGTCATCATACTGACATTTACCTTGGCCCCATTACTAATTTTCACTCAATGTGCTTACCCTTCCTAAAAAGACTACTACGATGAGTGAATTTTGTTTGTTAGCCTCTTTGAAGCACTTTGATTAGGGTAGTTTTTTAGCTTAGAATAGGTTGCTACCATCTACACCACTAGTTTCTCTAGGATGAAATTCTTTAGTATTCTTCTCATGCCCTTTAAATGTTGCTACTTAACATCCTTTTATCTCTTTCTTGGACTCATTAAAATCTCATGAAAATGGAACCTTGTATCGAGCATAATACCAAAAACATGGCACCCTATTGAGTGCCCTTTTATCTCTTTTGTTAACAGTATAAAAAGACACTATTGATCTCACTTGTCTTCTCTTTCATGCTCATTAAACTGTGGAGATAGCAAAGAGAATACCAAAATAGATGTAGCGAAATCGTTTGGTAGTATATCATTTAAAATGGAAGTGTCGATCACATTACCTTTGAACATGACACTTGTTGCATCAGTATCTTACAAATGGGTTTTATCTTGCATAGTACTTATACCATACATATGAATATTTTTACTCCTTTGACTAATTACTCTTCTTGTCAAAATGGAATGATATTCAATTCCTCCTACATTATTGCATGATATCATATGGTGCTCATTAGTAATGTGTACGAGTAACTTTTGTGTCATTCTACGATATGTTCAAAGGAAGTTTAGACCTAAGTTGACCATCTGCAATCCTTGTTGACCCTTTGATTAACCATTGTTATGTCAATTGTACTTGGTGACTTGACATATTTACAACATCTCTAATTATGTTCCATGTTGATTGATTGGGGGTAACATTAATGCCCTCCTTCAATGGATCGTCTCCTGTCAATATCATCTCCTTCTTCATGAGTTAGGTCTAGGAACAAGTAGAAACTTGGAGCTTGAAGTACTCAATGGAAGGCTTCCTTGTGATCAATGGTGGGTTTACCTCACTAACTCATGATTGGTCGAATCAATGAGTGTCTAATGTAAGCGCATCTAATCACACTTAGTGGATTTTTCTAGGTACCTTGGGGTCCATGTTCAATATTGGTGGGTCCCCTCATCTCTATTAATCATATACCTCAATGAAGAATAATAAAATGATTTATACCATGCTTGAAATAATATCATCTATTTGTATGATGTAGATCCATATTATCAGAGTTGAATGGAAGACCTTGGGCTTTGGGACCTCTCACTCTTAAATGGAACTCCTCCCAAGATGTGTTGTAGTTTGTACCCTGTTAGGTACATTGAGGTCTCCTTTGGGGAACCTCTGTTCTATGTGTCCATAGTCCTACTAATGCATACTATGACATGTATGCACATTGTAATTTCTAGTGGCTAATATATTCTAGTTTATTACATGGATCAACTTTGTATTTCTATGTGGGCATGTACTAGCATTTGATGTCATGGATTCACAATGTATATTTTTGACAACCATGTTCACTTATTTGTTAGGTGAGAATGCCTATGTGATATGAATTTGAGAATTTGTTTTCATCAATATCATTTTTTTGAGAGTGGAAAAACTGGAGGAATAAACTCACAAGACATTTTCTTACTAGTGGGTCTTGATTCAACATAATGGTGTCTGAACATTTCAAGAGAATTTTGAGGCATCAAACCATGTTTTCCCTTGGGGGGTTGTGTGGGGCTTTTCCTTAATGCAATCCCTTTTTTTCCTATTATACACATAGATATGTTTCCAAGGACACAAGAATCACTTTAATCAGAGTCTATATGGAAATGTTATGCCACTCAAAATTTAACCTTCCTATTTGACCACCATAACTCCGTAGAATTCCATGTAGTGTAAGGTCCCACCTTACCAACCCTCAAAAGTATAGACAAGTAAAGGGAACATTTAATAGTATTACTCAATTTTTAGTTTTATTTTATTTTTATTTTACTCATAATATGACTAACTTAGCTATCATGTAATCATGTTCCTTCAACTATTTCAACGTAAGAATATAACATAACAAGTCGAGGATAAATTTCCCTTAATATCAAAAAATATATTGACCCAACAACATTTCCAAATTCATCAATTAAAATTCCCAATCCCAATTATTAAGCTAACGCTTCAATCATGAGAATTGTATAATGAATGTTTCAACAAGAGAAATTAATGTGACCAATTCAGAAGCATATTATTCTTCAAAACGTGTCAACTAAAACAATGGACTTGAATAAATTAGGGACAAGTAGTTGATTTCTACAGTCATTGAAGCACAAGAATGAACCCATGAATACTTGCAACTCACACGAAACTTATTATGCTCATTTTCACAAATTCCTACATAATTAGTCACTATAAAATTATTTCCAACAACAACCATTTTTTTAAATAAAAGCTTTAGATAATAAAAGTAACACCTGCCTTATTATCTATTCACACCTCAACAAATTATTAAATTCAGTTTCACATTCATACGAAAACTTGCAGACATAGGAAGCTACATCCATTAAATAGTCTATTCATAATTTTTTTAGTGCATAAAAGCTACAGTAAGTAGGACATTTACTCTAACAATTTGTATGCACAAAAACTACATCCATTGAAGTTTTGATAAACACTTTGCAAGCATGCAATCTACAAACTATAGCCATTGAGGCCTTTTGACAAACACTTTGCAAGTGTGCAATCTGCAACCATTGAGTCATTTTAACAAACACTTTGCAAACATACAATCTACATCCATTGAGGCCTTTTAACAAACACTTTGCAAACATGCAATCTACAAGCGTTGATGCATTTTTTCAAACACTTGCAAGCCACAATCTCTTAAAGAAATTTAACATTAATATAAGATTCTCCCTCAACCTATTTAGCTCATAAAATGTATATATTAATCCTTCAAATGACAAAATATTAAAACAATGACTAAATCATCTTATTCTTTCAAGCAAGACTTGACAATAGACACAAAAAGATGGCAACCACAATCTGCAAAATTGCCTGCATTTATGATATGGGTTTTCAAAAGTTTTTTTTTGGTATCAGATAGAGGGTTATAGCCCAAAAGGGCACGCATAACCCCTAATGTTGTCTTGAATTGATATGAAACCACAACATAGATGAATTTTTTAAAATCTAGCAAATATGTTGATTCTAGGAAATTTTGTTTGCAAATTTTTATCAAACAGATGGCATCCAAACTTGAATCTACAACAATGAAAAAAAAATAACAACCTATAATTAAATATAATTACTTATGTATTGTCTAAATGTCTTTCAAAATCATTTCATCCACTATAAGTGAATTGAAGGGCTTTGAGATTCATCAAATATTATTTTCATTCAATGATTCCTACAAACCCATGTCTTGAACTATTGCACTACATAGTGACTGAAAATTACCTCAATGAGACTCTTTAAAACTCTTGTCTTCCATGTTGTTTTTTTAACATTTTAATTTCGACGACTGATCTAATGAATCTTCTAGTATATTTTAGGTATGCATCCATTTCCTACTTTGGTAGGCTGCAAGTTAACATTTATTCATTCATAACGAAAAAAATAATAATAGAATTTCTCATTCACTGATTTTTTCAAACACTTTGCAAAATATCCTAAAACCCTTTCTAAAACATGTCTCTAATTACATGAAGCGAAACCATAACTTTTGAACTGTTACCCAAGTCATTTTCAATTTCTTTATTGCCATTACCTTCAACAATATTTGTTTTTCCTTTCTAAAATGCTAAAATACCAACGTTAGTACAATAGACTACACCAATAATAATTCCATTACATCTTGAGAACTAAACATCCATTCATATAGACCACTCTTAGTCTTCATTTTCAACTATCCAATAAGATTCCAAATAACATAAGCTTAAACAAAAATTAGATTCTTATAATAATTTAAATTTATACTTTTATTTTATGTTAAAGCTATATTATAATTTTAGGACAACAAAAATTATACCTGAATAGATATGTAACTCCAGCCATTGAGAATATGATCCATCTTTGATTTGTTAACCAACTCATTTGAGCCATTCGATTTCCATCCAAACATATCCAGGGAGAACTTCTCCCCCGTGGAACCCTTCAGATGTAAGAGATCACAAACAATATCAAAATATAGTAGTAGAGAGATCTCCAAGGCACGCTGAGGAAGATAAGTTTCACTACCTCCCAACACCACTCATGGTAAGCTCCACCAAGTAGATCTACATAGTAATTTAGATTAGGAATTTCAAAATCATTTCCAATGAAATTGGCTACTCTCCAAGTCTCTCACTCTCATAATATTTTTCAAATCCCTCCAGCTCTTGGTATCAAAATGCACCTCCATCTCCCCAGGTGAGAATACATGAGACATATATACAGGAGGAGAAAAAAAATCGTCATAAATGAGGAGTAATATGCATGCCTTGTATTCCATTTAGAGGAGTGTTACTCATGCCATTAAGGAGAGGTATGCATGCCTTAGTTAAGGATAGTGCAACTTATGCATTAAAGAGAATGTAAGAGGAATATTTTATAACGTTTTTAATGAGTGTAAGGAGAATATGCCATTCTTTGATGAGCGCATCAAATAGAGTGTAATGTATTATTAAAATAGAGATATTTACATAGAGACATGAGAGTCATCAAGCAGAGAGGTGTGAAGTGATTAAGGAGATGAAGATGATATGTAATTCTCTTTTAATAATAATACCATAGTCTCATAAGACATAATAATAATATTAATAATATCAAGGATTAAGTTGAGATTGAACGATTAGGAATGATTAATGATAACTTAAGTGATTTTTCTTCAACCATACTTGAGTGCCAATTTATGTAAGGTGATTTACTATTTTTGGAAAGTCATGCTTGAGATGCTAGACATGACTTCCTATTTTTAGAAATTCAATCTAGGTTTGTTAGAAAAGAGGTTTTATTAAGGCTATTCATCACTGAGCTTCCCATGAGTGGTATTTGTTTTCCAAATAATAGGGATTCCGTACCCGTATTGCATGCATCTTCGTGTCTTAGTAGATTGAGGACTTTGTGCCCTAATCTACTCTAAAGATCCAATATTCCACACATTTATCTTTTTAAATACTTATAACTCCATGCACTAAACATTTTATTATAGATACAAGACTCCATGTCTTGAACTTTCATGTATTTAGGACTCCACACCCTAATTTTCATGGCTTCTCATCTACTCCACTTTGAAACTCCATGCTTCACCTTAAGGTACCGATTGTGAGCTCATACCCATCTGATGGTTTGATGGTAAGGCCTTGTTCCAAGACCTTGACACATCACAATCTCATAAATCAAAGGAATCAATGAATTTCATAATTAACTTATTCACATTTTACAAAAGATTGTGCATGACATCCATAACCACTTTGGTTCTAGAGAAACGACTTCCACAACCATTTAAAATTTGAACATCCTTGTTTGAAAATAACCGTGTTCCATATCACATCCTTCTCAATGCAAGATTAAGCATATAAAGTAATAAAAATCATGTATCATGACTTCCATAGTCATTTATAATTTTAGAATCTTTGTTTGCAAATAACTTTTTCCCTGACACATCTTGCTCATTACAACATTAAACATATATAATCATATACATCATGTATCATCCATAAATCATAATTAACCATATTTTCCACATAACCATGATCATCCATGAATCTATGTGTCCCAATCCTGAATCAACATCCATGGCATACACCTATTTCCAAACTAAGATACCAAAAGAGAAAACATCAATAATATGTTCTTAACCAAAATCAATTCTTATACACACAACCATAGTTTATATCGTAAGAACACAACAACTACGTGATCCAAACCATGTCTATAGCATATAATCATGTACATAAGTTTCTCACACATAATATTATATCAAAATCACCCTCTCTAAGTGTCATCAAACATATCTCACCAAGAGGGGACACTACATACTCCCTCTCTTGTGCTAAACTTGGCTCGAAGTCTTTCCTATAGTCATAAGATACTTCGTTATTTTTTATTCTCCTATCGCTAAGGTGTTAACCTTATGTATCTGTATTTGATATATTTTTCTTCATGCCAAACCATAGTTTAATGTTTTCTAAATCGGAAGCAACTCCATGAAAACCAAAACATACCATTCTTAATCAAGCAAAAAATATATCCATGCCATATTAGTCATAATTCTATATAAAACGCCGAATATTTCTATATCAAAACCAGCCATAGAATTTATAGTACCATATGTAAATACTAATTTATGTAATTAATATGACATCTAATTAAGATATCTATAATAATTTGATATTCTACATGCTCCTCTTTTTCATAGTCTACATGAATCCTACATGTGTCATCTTCTTCGTTCTATAGTACATTGAGCTTGCCAAGCTATAAATAGCTCACACATTGGTTGTAAAAAACAACAATAACAATAATAATGGTCCATCCCATCCCACAATCAAATTTTCATACAAGGAGCATAAAATCATCCACATACAATTGTCAGTGAAACTATGCAACAAAACATGATGTCATATATAAAACCCACTCTTACATCTCACTTAATTTATGTCTTCTCAATCCATGTTTGCCCTTTTCAGTCCATAAGACATTCTTGCAATCAAAATCTTTAGGATCTACCCATAGTTTTTACTAAAAGCTTAATCTTTAGGAAATATCACAGTTTTATGTTTAAGTCACCATTATTCTTTTAAACTAACAAGCTAAGGTTCCATATGGTTCTCATTGACACACTTTTGTATTATAGACCATTCCTTTAATTCCCATAGTCGTAATTATTATTCACTTCTCTTACTTGAGAATCAATTATGAATGATTTAGTTAGAAGATATTCATTAAAAAATAATTAAATATATCTTTTCGAAAGTGGATTGTAATCAAGAACCACTTTTGTAATTATACAAATACAATATCTATATTATTGAATCTATCTTGATAACTATAAGTCAACTTCTTTACCCAACTATAAAATCACTCGTAATTTCTATTCAATAATTAATAAGTCCATTTTATTTCACGTCTTATTCCTTACTATTAATACATACACAAAAACAAAAAAACCAAGTTATGAAAACCATACATTTCTCAAATTATGAAGAATATTCTTGATTTTAAATAAGATTTAGACTATCATAAAGACATTTGTAGCCTAAGGATAATTCTTTTTTTTTTACTACCTCTGAAAAGATTATAACCTTTTGGAGGATTATTAACTACTCATACAATTATACATCAGAGAACAAAAGTCCTAAATCCTTCAATCTTTTCCATTCCACATATAATACAATCATCTTAGTCCTCTAAATCATTTAGGAATTCTAATTAATCCAAATGTGATCTCACTCTCCTTCAATTTCTTCCTTGAAAAATATCACTTCTTGTAAAACAAGAACTCAAGTAAGCTTTTCATTAATCACATAACTTTTTCTTTAAGTTAAAATAAAACAAAGATCTCACCACAAAAATGTTTATCTTCTAAAAATTTTATTATATTAACAATTTACAAGTTAATCAAATTCCAAGAAAGTAGTTCATCAATTTCATAAACAATATGAATTATAACTAGCAATAGTTTAGAGGAGTTCATCAGTTCAATCCTTACAATTTCTCTAATTAATTTGGTTAAATAGAATTTGACCAATATTCAACTAAAAATAATTAAAGAGACTATTATGGCTTTCCTATACCTAATTTGTCTTGAGCCAATAGAAAGGATATTTCATCAACTTATCACAATAATATTTTTCTACATTTCAATAATTTGAAAATCATTTTAATAATACCTAAGTCCAACACATACAAAAAATTTAAAATACTAGAGGATAGATGTGTAGTTCACACTCAACTCCATATATCAAAATCAATTTTTCCAAACATTCTAAACCACCTAATGGTATTTAGTATACAAATCTTACTATCTTCATTTGTAATAAAAATAAAATAACGTATTTAAATCTCAAGAAAATTCATGTTACGAATCCCTATCCATTTAAATTTAATTACGCATAATCAATCCTCCTTAATCATATCTCAGATTTCATCAAAATATTTTTGTTCACTTTAACCAGAAGATATACTTAGTATGGATTCCATACCCATATATTTTCTCATAGATATATGCTAGCATGGATTGCATGCCCATACATCAGCTCATATATATATATATATACAACATATATATATATATATATATATATATATATATATATATATATATATATATATATATATATATAGATATATATACTAGTATGGATTCCACACCCATATATAACTTAGGGAAAACATAACCTTCAAATGGCTTCTACCACCCCTTCAAACACCACTCATTTAAGCCTCTTGTTTAATAGGAAGGTGATACCACAACCTAGTATTTGAGTATTTTCAAGTTATTTGATGCATAAAGTCAACCCAAACTACAAAAGGTCATATCAAATAGATCATATGAATTCCGTTCTTACTCATTAATAATGTATTCCCGCATCATATTTTAACACTTCAAATTAATGCACTTGCATTACTCTTGAATCTATATTCATAATTAAAAGTGACATCCTTCAAGGTAGCCTCCGTTATGTTTCCATTATCGGTAAGAAAAGATTAAAAATTAACATGGAGAACTCAATCATCATTTTAATTGAATATTTTCCTTACACTTGATACACATTCACAAAGAATACACACCAATTCCATCATGCTATACTTTAGATTAGGTTGATATTTTTCTTGGTAGAGACAATTTCAACTAGCAGAGATGGCTAGTATGCCCATATCACATTGATAATGATGCATTAAACATATATTCAACCATGCATCCACTCCACATATCTCATTCCCCCATTGAAAATCAAACCATTCACATGTTTGGGTTTAACCCTAACTTCTCAAGCACATCCTTTCCCTACATGTATTTAAGTCCTCTATCATATTTCTTATAATTTGTTTAAAAAAAATACAAAGGAATATAAGAAGCCATTCTTTCTCTTTCACGAGTTTCTAAATGACATAATAATAATAATATCTATTATCCAACTAATATGCTTCCACCAATTGAAAAATAACCATCCATGCATCAACCTACAACCAAGCATGTTGGCCCATTAAGCCCTATTGTTTTAACATGGCTATAATACCATATGTAAGCTCCCACCTTACCAACCATCAATAGTATAGGAGTAGTAAAGGTCACATTTAATACTATTACTCAATTTTTAGTTTTATTTTATTTTTGTTTTACTAATAATATGTCTAACTTAGCTATCATGTAATCATGTTCCTTCAACCATTTCAATATAAGAATATAACATAAGAAGTGAAGGATAATTTTCCCTAAATATCACAAAAAATATTGACCTAACAAGTTTTCCAAATTCATCAATTAAAATTCCCAATCCCAATTTTTAAGCTAATTATTCAATCTGGATAATTGTATAATGAATGTTGCAACAAGATAATTTAATGTTTCCAATTCATAAGCATATTATTCCTCAAAATGTGTCATGTAAAACAAAGGACCTACATAAATTGGGAATAAGTAGTTGTTTTGCACAGTCACTGAAGCACAATAATGCACCCATGAATACATGTAACTCATACAAAACATACTATGCACATTTACACAAATTCCTACGTAATTAGTCAGTGTAAAATGATTTCCAACAACAACAATTTTTTTAAATGAAAGATTTAGATAATAAAAGTAACACATGCCTTATTCTCTATTCACACTTTAAAAAATTATTAAATTTAGTTTCACATTCATACAAAAACTTGCAAACATAGGAAGCTATATCCATTAAATAATCTATTCATAAATTTTCTAGTGCATAAAAACTATAGTAAGTAGAAAATTTACTCTAACAATATATATGCACAAAAACTACATCCATTGAAGCTTTGACACACACTTTGCAAGCATGCAATCTACAAACTACAGCCATTGAGGCCTTTTGAAAATCACTTTGCAAGAACGCAATCTACAACCATTGAGGCCTTTTACAAACATTTTTCAAACATGCAATTTACAGCCACTGAGGCCTTTTAACAAACACTTTGCAAACATGCAATCTACAGGCATTGAGGCATTTTGTCAAACAGTTGCAAGCCACAATCTCTTAAGGAAATTTGACATGAATATAAGATTCTCCCTCAACCTATTTATCTCATAAAATTTATATATTAATTCTTCAAATGACTAAATATTAAAAAAATGACTAAATCATCTTATTCTTTCACCCAAAACTTCACAACAGGCACACAAAGTTGGTAGCAGCATTATGAAAAATAGCTCATATTTACTACCAGGGTTTTGAAAAGTGTTTTTTTGGAATCAAATAGGGGGTTACATGCCCTATTAGGCACGGATACCCCTGATGTTTCCCTGAATCAGTATGAAACCACGCATAGAGGGATTTTTAAAAAATAGCAAATATGTTGATTTCGGGAATTTCATTTGCATTTTTTTTCAAATAGATGGCATGAAAACTTGAATCTACAATTATGAAAAACAAATAACACACTATAATTAAATTATAGCTACTTATGTATTCTCTAAATGCATTTCAAAATCATTTCATCCACTATCAGTGAATTGAAGGGCTTTGAGATTCATCAATCATTACATTCATTCAATCATTCCTACAAATCCAATGGCAAGAATCTTGAACTATTGCAATAAATAATGATTGAAAATTACCTCAATGATTCTCTTTAAAACTCTCGTCTTCCATCTTGTCTTTTTTCAACATTTTTATTTTAATGACTGATGTAGTGAATCCTCTTGGTATATTTTAGATATGCATCCATTTCCTGCTCTGTAAGGCTGCAAGTTATCATTTATTCATGCATAATGACAAAAATAATAATAGAATTTCTCATTCACTAATTTTGTCAAACACTTTGCAAAATATCATGAAACCCTTTCTAAAATATGTCTCTAAGTACATGAAACAGAACCATAATTTTTGAACTCTTACCCAAGTCCTTTGGAATTTCTTTATTACCATTACCTTTAGCAATATTTGTATTTCCTTTCTCAAATGCTACAATACCAATGTTAGTACAATAGGCTACACCAGTAATAATTCCATTACATCTTGAGATCTAAACATCCATTCATATAGACAACTCTTAGTATTCGTTTTCAACTATCCAATAAGATTCGAAATAACATAAGCTTAAACAAAAATTAGATTCTTATAATAATTTAAATTTCTACTTTTTATTTTGTGCTAAATCTATATTATCATTTCAACAAAATAAAAATTATACCTGAAGAGATATTCAACTCCAATCGCTGAGAATATGACCCATATTTGTTCCCTTAAACAACTCATTTAAACCATCGGGTTTCCCATCCAACCATATCTAGGGCGAGCTTCTCCCCCTAGAACCCCCTAGTTGTAAGAGCTCACAAACAATGCCAAAATATAGCAATAGAAACATATCCACTCAAGTTCAACTCCACCAAGTAGAGCTACATAGTAGTTTAGATTAGAAATTTCAAAATCATTTCAAAATCGATTGGCTACTCTCCACGTCTCTCACTCCCATAATATTTTTCAAATCCCTCTAACTATTGGTATCATAATGCACCTCCCTCTCCCCCTAGTGACAATACATGAGACACATATATAGGAGGAGCAACAAATGCTTGTCATGGAGGAGTAATATGCATCCCTTGTATTCCATTTAGAGGAGTGTAACTCATACCATTAAGGAGAGGTATGCATGCCTTAGCTAAGTATAATGTAACTTATGCATTAAAGAGAGAGTAAGAGGGATATTTTATGACATGCATTTAATGAGTGTAAGAGGAATAGTCGATTATTTAATGAGTACATAAAATATAGTGTAATGTATTATTAAAAGGGAGAGATTTACATAGAGCCATGAGAGTCATCAAGGAGAGAGGTGTGAAGTGATTGAGGATATGAAGGCGACTTGTAATTCTCTTTTAATAATTTTATCATAGTCTCATAAAAGGTAATAATAATAATAATATTGAGGATTAATTCAAGATTGAATGATTAGGATTGATTCATGATAAGTTAAGTGATTTTCCTTCAACTATACTTGATTGCCAATTTATGTAAGGTGATTTACTATTTTTGGAAAGTCATGCTTGAGATGCTAGACATGAATTTCTATTTTTTGAAAGTCACTCTAGGATTGTTAGAAAAGAGGTTTTACTAAGGAAATTCATTACTAAGCTTCCCATGAGTGGTATTTTTCTTCCAAAGAATATGGATTTTGTGCCCCTATTTCATGCATATTCTTGCCTTAGTATATTGAGGACTCTGTGCCCTAATCTACTCTAAAGATCCAAGATTCAACACCCTGATATTTTTCAATATTCAGGACTCTGCACCGTAAATATTTTATTATAGATACAAGACTCCATATCTTTATCTTTCATGTATTTAGGACTTCTCGTCCTAATTTCCATGGCTTCTCATCTACTCTTCTTTGAAACTCCACACTTCAGCTTAAGGTACTGCTTGTGAGCTCATACCCATTTGATGGGTCATTGGTAAGGCCTTGCTCCAAAACCTGCACACATGAGAATCTCACAGATCAAAGGAATCAATGAATTTCATAATTAACTTATTCACATTTGACCAAAGATTGTGCATGAATTCCACAACCATTTTGGTTCTAGAGAAATGACTTCCGCAACCATTTAAAATTTTAACATCCTTGTTTTAAAATAACCATGTTCCATAACACATCCTTCTCAATACAATATTCAGCATATAAAATCATGAAAATCATGTATCATGAATTCTATAGTCATTTATAATTTGATCATCCTTCTTTGCAAATAACTATGTCCCTGCCACATCATGCTCATTACAATATTAAACATATATAATCGTATAAATTATGTATCGTCCATAAATCATAATTAACCATATGTTCCAAATAACCATGATCATCCATGGATCTATGCATGTCAATCCTGAATCAACATCCATTTCATACACCTATTTCCAAACTAAGATACTAAAAGTGAAAACATCGATAATATGTTCTTAACCAAAATCGATTCTTATACACACAACCATAGATATTATCCTTGCCACACAACAACTATGTGACCCAACCGATGTCTATAGCATATAATAATGTACACAAGTTTCTAATGCTTAGTATTATATCATTATATCAAAATAACCCTCTCTAAATGTCATCAAAGCTATCTCACCAAGAAGGGATAAACTCATAGGACATTTTTTTACCAATGGGACCCGGTTTGATAGAATAGTGTCTGAAACCTTTCAGGAGAATTTTGAGGCAACAAACCAATTTTTTCTGGGGGGTGGGGGAATTTTTTCCTTAATGAAATTCTTTTT
Organism: Pinus taeda; assembly: GCA_000404065.3. Lineage (NCBI taxonomy): Eukaryota > Viridiplantae > Streptophyta > Pinopsida > Pinales > Pinaceae > Pinus > Pinus taeda. The sequence goes on from APFE031489671.1 coordinate 51,787, forward strand.
TCACCTATTATACACAAAGATACCTCTCCAATATCACAAGAATCGCTTTAATTAGATTCTAGATGGAAAATTTATTCCACTCAAAAGTTAACCTTCCTATTTTGACCACCATAATTCCATAGGATTCCATGTTATCCCCCATTATTCATGGAAAACAAGCTATCCACATGATCATGATGAAGAGGACTCTAATAGCTTCAATATTGTAACTCTAATTAAGAGTTGAAGGAGTCGAACCCAACCAATGGTACGTTATCGAACTGTATTAAAGGTTGGCTACTAGGAGGAAGAGGGAATCCATTCTTTTCTAATTTGTAACATACCACACTTTGACTATTGAATTTTTAAATTTTTTATGGAACTATGAATCCAACACGGGTAACTGCTACTAGCAAGAACACCATTTTAGTAGTTGGAATTTATTAATTTAGTAAAATTGAACTTGTTGGAGAAAATAAATGATTGAAAGATTAGAGTGTTAAAGAATATTGTTCGTTTCCCTTGCTTAAAATGAAAAGACTATACCCAAATACTATGAATTTAATGTTAGAGCCTTTGCAATTGGAAAAACATTTTTTCATCACCGATTTTTTAATGAGAGGTGATTGGGATGATTTGAAGTCAACAAACCATGGCGATGGTTATCAAGGAGAATTTTAAGGTTGGAAAATTTTCTTGAAGTTTAAAAACATTGGCGAATCTCACTAATCCCTAATATGCAAACAATAAAATGTTTATTGATATATTTGTAAAATTATTCAAATTTATAATGATTTTATATATAGCCTATATATAATGTTGGCGATTTTTAAGGTAAAATAATTTTGTATTCTAAAATTTGGGTGAATCTCCTTTTATAAAATTTGAGATTAGTGAATTTTTTTTGTGGAAAAAGAATGGAAAATTAGCCCACTGGGCGAGCATTATCCCCTACATTTTCCATGACGGTTACGTCATGAAGACATAGATTAGTTGGGTCATGCCCATCTTGATTTCCCCCTCTTTTCGCCAAGAAATAAATGACTTGGAAGAGTAGGCACCATGGAGAATAAGTCGTCATGTTCATGTTTGTGTAAGAGTTTAGTGGCTTCAAAATTTCAATAAAGTTTAACACTTAAACTTTTAGTGATGAAAGTCAGCAATCAATTAAACATATTACAAATTTGACACACACACACACACATATTTTGTTAGTTAAATATAAATATGTGAATAATTTTTTTTTTATTCTAATAACATATACACCGCATATATTAATTTTCCTATTATTGAAAAGAAAACTACAATTTTGTAAAACTTCTTAACAAGAGATTTGAAATTGAAAATACAATATTGGATTAGAAAAAAAGGGATTCTACACACTAATTGGACTATTATGGGTAGCCCATAATGAATGGTATCATGATATTGAGTTTCTTTTAGAGTTTTTCCTTGAAGAGCGAAGTCATTCAATAAAACAAATCTAGGACAATATGCATTGTAGCATCATTGTGTGGCTTCACTGAGCCAAGCCTCAAGCAATGAGCGTGCAATGTGGGATATAAGCTACGACGAAAACAAATGTTGAAATTATGATTCAAAATGCAGGGGTTGACAGTCGAGACTTGAGACTCAAGTGTGGACATTTCACGCGGGCATAAATGGTCAATTATGGATGTAGGTGAGACTACGACAAGAGTCGTGAGTGGAGTGTCATATTTAGGTGCCCATGCAACTTTAGAGTCTTAATCTATATCTTTTTTAATTATAAATTTCCAAAACAACCTAAACCCAAAGCCAAATTTAATCGAATGCAATGAATTGTTTTTTTATTTTTATTTTTTATTAACCATGTTTCTATTCGAATTCAGTTTGTGTTTGAGTTCACCTTTATGTTAAATGAACCAAAATGAACAAATTTGAAGTGAGTTTAAGGTGGAGGTGGATATTGGTGGCCATCTGCCTATTCCACTTGGACAACCAACACTATTTCCTTTCAATCTATTTAATTCTAGGATAACTTTCTATTTTTGGTAGTTTTTCAGGTCCTAAACTTCTAGAGTTATTTTGAGGCCCTAAATGACATTTTTTGGAAAATGTGCCAAGCTCATTTAGCCCATAAAGCAAGTGCTTATTATGATTTTTTTTCCTTATATATATATTTCTAAGGAGGTATTGTGCACGCCAAACAAATATCATATGCCCAGAATATGACATCGAGAAGTTGGAATTCCAACTAATTCCAACAAGGCCCAAAAAATTTTGGAGCTTCATCTCCTAAGGTTAGGTGTTTTGACATTTAGGGTTTCCATCGTTTCTCAATAATAAAAAGGCCTTTAAGCCTTATTATAACAGATTTTATAAGGCATGTAACTATCATATATCTTCTCAGAGATAACCTACCATCACCTGAGCTAGTTTATTTCCATCTTGCATGTAAACAACTTTCAGTATCTGTTATTAATTAATTGAAGTTCATTTTTTATTGTAGATTTTTCTTTCTTTTTAAATTTGTATTTCATTTTATTCGTGCATAAATCTAGATCAGTGGTATTAGCACGTTCTTCTCTTTATCAACTTTTATGTGCATGTCCCAAGAAAGGTTGGAGTATAAGGGTTTGGAACTTGAATTGGTTGAGCCCTTGTAATACTAGCCTTACCAACCCGGACAACCTCCCTTGGAAAAAGAAAAGAAAGATAAAGGAGTAGGAGATACTATCAAACTGTTGCTTGAATAATCCCTTGATCGACAAAGGAACAAGATGATGGACAATTTTTCCCAGATCATTTGATGGTTAGTAGTGGGTGAAGCATCTTCATCTAGAACTCACTTTGGAGGTGCTTCCCCCTTTAAGCTACATGTTAACATTGATATGGCATATTTCAAGGCCAAATAGATGCAAAATGCAATAGACAGATGGTTAAATATACTCAAAGGATATTTTTCACTCCATAATTTTTCCAATAGTAAAAATATTACTTTTATGCTCCTAGGATTCACCTCCCATGTCAGGGATACCCACTTAGCTAGTTGGCCACCCATATCCATATGGATTAGGCGAAGTACTTTAGCATGACTGATTTGGAGTCTAGTTATCACCAAGATCAAAATAGAACCCACAAATATCAGGAATACCACCTTCAAATCTAAGGAGGGCCTTTTTGAGTGGTTCGTCATGTCCTTCATGTTGTAAAAATCCAATACAATGTTTATGAGGCTGATGGATGAAATATTTCATCCATTAACCAACTTATTCATGGTTGTATACCTAGATGAAATCCTCATATTCAACAAGAGTTGGGAAGAGAACTTGCAACATATTCGATAGGTCCTTAAAACCATGCAATACTAGAAACTATGTTCCAACATAGAGAAATGCACCTTTGGCATGTGCCAGGTCAAATATCTGGGTTACATCATTGGTGAGAAAGGCATGCATGTGGATTCACTAAGATCCAAGTCATTTGGGATTGGCTAGCCTTGACCACTCTAACAAAATGTTACAACATTTTGGGCCTTGCCAAATTTTATTGAAGGTTTATGCTTGGATTCTCTCATATCACTTGGCCTTTAAGTCAAGTTAACAAGGGTGGAGAAAAATAAAAAAAAATATGGTCTAATTCCCAATAGAAGGAGTCCATTGAGTTGAATCACTACCTTTTCTCTACAACAATACTCACATTGCTACACTTGCAACAACCATTTGAAATTGAGACAAATGCCTTCAACTATGCTATTGGTGTAGTTATCACTCAAAAAGGGAATCTAGTGGTCTATCATAGTGAGACACTCTCTAATAAAATTTGGAAATACGCCACCTATGATAAAGAGATATATTCCATCGTACAAGCTTTCCGACAGTGGAAAAATTACAATTCGTGGAAGGAGACGATCATACACACAAATCACCAACCTCTTCAATTCATACAGACATAGGGGAAGTTGCAAAATGATTTCCATCATAAATGGTCCACATATATGCAATAATTTCATCTGAACATTTAGTATAAGAAGTGCAACATCAATAATGTTGTAGATTGCCTTATTTGGCCAATAGTTATGATGTTTGCCACTATGCTCAAATCTTGTGGCCCCAAGACTTCTGGGTGGCAAAAATTTTATAAAAGTGATCCAAAATTCACCACCACATACCAGATATTAATAAATGGCAAGAGATTTATGGAATTGCTATTGGGCACGGGATCCCCCAAGGGAATTTCTGGGGCTAAAAGCCTAGATTTTGGTCAAAAGATGTCAATATAATGTAAATACTCCACATTTTGTGGGTGCATAACACAAAGTCATAAATAAGTCATAGCATTGTCCACCGTAAATTTCGTAATGTAATATCGGCTTTAGAGATCTACCCATGGTCCGCAGGCCATGGGATTGTATAAATAGATCAAGGCTCTAAGCTGTAAATCAGTGAAGTTAATAGGATCTAATGATGGAATAGAAGAATAGCAGAAGATCTAAGTGTAGAGTCAAGTCTTTGGGTCCTAGAATAGGAGAAGGCTCTGCAGCTGAGTGCGTAGAGCCAGTTGAGTCTGTAATTTATTGAAGCATTAATAAAGAGTACTTCTGTGCCATTCCTATGTATTTAATTACTATTTTTTGCATTGAATGTATTAGGTATAAATTACATTTTTGTTTTTTATATGATGCGCAAACATATATGATTGTGTTGATTAAGTGAATGTGAAGTAAAGTATATGTTTACGTGAAGTTAAGTAACATTTGTAAGAAGATAAGTAAGATACACAATGTAATTTGGGGAAATAGCGCAGATCGTTGCCATAGCAGTGGGAAACCACCTCAGTGAGGGCTGTGCGAAGGTGGTTATAACAAATCACGAAGATCTTGTAGGTCAGGATAGTGCACGAAGTGACCTGCACGAAGGTATTCATAGTTGGACTAAATCAACCCCTCAAACATCTCCAAGGTGCATAAACTTGGTTCCAGCATCTCCCCATACTGCTTCGGTTGAGACTTCATTCCATGCACCGCGAGCTGAAGTCAAAAGGGCCAGTAGTGTAGGGATTTGTTTGGCTAATTAACTCCAAACCTAGGTCGACCCCCCTCAAGCCAACAAATGGTTCTATTGCTAGCACTGGAATCTCCATAGAGATGTCTAATGTCGTATCATTGGAATCCAACTGAGAAGGAAATTGAAGGTTGGTTGGACAGGAGGACTCATGAGTTTATAGGACAGGAGAACTGGAATCCATGACTGACAAAAGAAGAGTGGTTAGACTACTACCTATACACAGAAATCCATGAGATCTTCTTCGCATCTTTCCCTACTAAGCTATATGAGTGGATCATGAAGCTAGAAGATAGCCAAGCAAGGTGGAAGCTCGATGATCCTATTGTGTGGACCCAGAATTGGTGCACAGATTGGAAACATTAGAGGATCAGATCATGCGTGATGTTGATCACTAGCTCAATCGGATTATAGGAGGATTCATTGTTGAGTTCGTGATAGACACTTTAGTTAGCTACAATGAGATAGAGCAACACTTTCTCAAAGGACTGCGAGTTAAGTACGTAAAGTCTCTAAATACTTGGATTAAAATGTTATTGTGTAAGAAAAGGGTTATGCAATTACCTTGATGTTAGGAGCTACCTAAAGTAGAAAACCCTAGATAAATGAAGTAAGGGACTAGAGAATAGCCCTTTGGTTTCACCTCCATGAGGGGACCAAGAAGAGTTCGCCAAGGTCTCTCCTGGAAGTGTGATCCATTTGATAAGACAGAGGATTCCACACATACCAACCCACCCACACAACCACCAGCTTCACTACCTTCACCTCCATCTTCACTCGTACCACCTCTGCCACCACTGTGAGTCAATATGGTGAGCATAATAAAGTTGACTGTGTTTAAGGGAGTGGGAAATGAGGATCCAAACTAATTTTTTTTCATGATAATAGTCACATGGGAAGTGCAGGAAGTTATAGATGATAATATAGAGAAAGTAATGCTGGTCAGCACTCTACAGGATCACGCACTGACCAGGTATATTAAACACTCCAATGATAATCCAAATGTAGGGATCATGGATATCAAAGCAGTGCTAAATAAATAATTTAGTAGGCTAAAGTCTGAAGCATAGTCAATCATTGGGTTCAAATAAATCATGATGCTACCAGGTGAAACTCCTTGGGAGTTGGATCGAAGGTTGAAGTGTTTGATTTGGAAAGCTAATATGGATCTGACGGATGGACAACATCACGAATGGTTTGTAGCATCACTAATGCTGCATTGGAGGAGTGCGCTATCATAGCAGAAGTTAATGACTTAGGAAAAGGCCTTAGAGATTTCGATAAGGCTACATGAGGCCTCGATGCAAGAAACTAACTTGGAAGTACAACAGATCCACATGCAGTGGAAAAACTTATGCCTTAAGATGCAAAGTTTGAAATAAGACAGGATAGCTCGACTAGAAGTGCACAAAGAGGTGTGGTGCATAAAATGCAAGGGTGAGGGTCATGATAAGGACCATTTCTCAATGTTTGCAAATTACCTCGCAGGAGGAGGACTGATGCCATTAAGACTGGAGGCATAAGCAAGACTTAGCGCAACGACTACTTTGTGGTGCATGATTTGTCAAATAGGAGGGACACACACTACAGACAACTGCCATATGTTACACAAGTATACTCAAAATTCATAGCAATAGTTTTGTAACTTTTGTAGGTTAGTGGGACACTATGAGCTAATGATGGATAGAAATCCTACCTATAGAGACTAGAATGAAACACGACCCCTAGATCATAATGCAGGAGTGGCGCAAATAGGATTTCAGGTGCGCAAACGAGGATGAGGTTGAGGAGGACTTGGAAGAGGTCGTGGACAGCTGATATGATACAAATGCGGAGGGCAAGGACATTATGCCCACAATTGTATGAACCCAATGTGCCCATCATGTCTGTATTATAGCTTGTTTGATCATGAGATAGAAGATTGTCCTACGTTGATAACTAGGATACGTGACAAAGGAGTTCTACCACCTCCCTCAACTCACAACCTACAGATGATGAGGTCTGAGTCATGTGAGGAAGACCCGAATATGAACATTGTGCTTTGAAGTGCAATGCGATGGGAGATGATAAAGGAAAACAACCTGAAGATAGTACATGGGTTCTCAAAGCTCTGGCAAAAGAAGCAGAGTTTGATTTTGAGTGCACTAAGGAAACCTTCGTGGAAGCTAAGGAGAGCTTCGTTGATGCCTCCACTTCATGAAGTAAAGATAGATTAGAGTAAGATATGGTCCCATCTATGTTCACGATGTGCCTAGAAACATGCATGAAGGTACTGCATGAAAGTAAGGTTGTAAAAGGATTGCAGGAACTCATTAATAGATGCGCTAGGACCATGCCAGGAGAATCGCACGTAGTTTGAAAGATTGTAAAGAATAAGACAAGGACAGGAAGAGAAATAAGGTTAACTGCGCAAATTGGAGAATATGAGATGGACAAAGTAATTCTAGATTTAGTATTGGATGCAAATTTTCTACCAAAGCAAATATGAGAGCACATGGGGAGGCCTATTCTACGATGGTTTCCTATTCAACTCCAAATGGAGAACCAACAAAAAATAATACCCATGGGGCAATTGTAGGGAATCACTATGGATAATAAGGGAGCGAGCACACTAGAAGACTTTGAAATAATAGATATTGTTGATGACAAAAATCTATACCCCGCAGTCTTAGGAATTGATTGGGCCACTAACATGAATGGGGTGACTAATCTAAAGAAGTGCAAGATGATTTTTGAGAAGAAGTCTCTGCTTTTATTTATACCCTTGGACCCTATTGAAGGATTGCACTATACAGAGCCAATGCACGACTATGAAAGCGATGATGATTTGGACTACATCTATAAGATAACAGTGTGAAACTAAGATTGGGTGAATCCCACTTTGGGTGGATAGATCTCATGGGAGCGCGAAATATCTTGTACTTCTGATTCGTATGAGGAAATGGAGCAATGGAAGAACCGGTTACATGAGGTGACTACATTGAATTATAATATGATGACAAGGTTTCTGCATTGCGTATTGACAGAAGTAAGGGACCTACCTATGTATGCTAGGTTAAGTGAGGTAGATACCTTCCTAGATAAGTTTGAAAGGGAGGTGCTGGAAGAGCAATGTTTCCAAGCCATAAATTGGGTACTCGCACCACCCGCGAGGTGGTGGGGTACGCATGAACGGAGGTTTGAGGACTAGCGCGAATGTAGGAGAATGATGAACACACATTTTGGGAAGCCTAAGATGCGACTACCAGATAAGTATGACGGATGGGATGATCCATGCACACACCTGGCCAAGTGGACAAAGGTCTGTGGAGATACGCCACAACCTGAGTGGGTGCATTTGTTTGGTCATACCCTAGATCTTATGCCCATGAATTGGAATATAGAGACAAAGCTCCACCATGGGACAGGTGAACGGGATATCCTACACGAAGGGTTCATGATGACCTTAACTTTTGAGGATAGATGGTGGGACAGCATTGATGAAGTGATACAAGAGGTAAAAGAAGCTATCTTTAGGATACCACAGGAGCTAGTAGAATCGATTAAGCCTGAATGGGCTACATAGCTAATTTGCGCACTAGAATTACAATGTAATTGCTGAAGAAGAAGATGAAGATCCATAGAAAATTAACACTCCAAAAAATAGAAGGTCATCACAAGGTTCAAGCACCACAGATTGAGAACCCTGACATAACCACGCTAGTAAAGATGAAGTATGTGAACATTGGTACGGAGGCCAAATGTAAGTTTCTGACACTTGATGACTACTGGGATGACAGGACGGTAGATAAGGTCACTGAGTTACTTCGCAAGTACAAGAACTTATTCCCGACCAAGTATATGGATATAAAGGGAATCATTGAAGACATAGGAATGATGAGGATCACGTTAAAAATCAATGTGAAGCCAATTAAGCATAAGCTTACCGCTTAAATCTAAAATACAAGGAGAAGGTTTGCATACAACTAGACAAAATTCTCACAGTAGGGATCATTGAGCCGGTGGAAGAATTCGATTGGGTAAGTCCAATGGTGGTGCAGGAAAAGAAGTAGAAGGGTGAGATAAGAATATGTGTTGATCTCAGAAAATTCAATGATGCTTGTGCGCATGATCCATTCCCAACTCTATTCACAGATGAGGTGTTGGACAATGTCAGTGGGCAGGAAGCATATTCTTTCATTGATGGGTTCTCAGGGTACCACTAGATCAAAATCACACTAGAATATAGGAGAAAGACAACCTTTGCTACTAAGTGGGGTTACTTTCAATACACTGTCATGCCATTTGGGTTGAAGAATACATCAGCCAACGTTCGACGCGTGGTTGCTGCAACATTCAAGGAATATATTCACAAGCTCTCAAAGGTTTATTTTGATGGTTGGACTATATTTAGGCTGGTTAAGCACAATGTAGTAATATTACACTTGATGTTGGATACTTGTCAAAGATAAAAGATCGTGCTTAACCTCAAGAAGTGGATGTTCCTTGTTCATTTTGGGAACCTATTGGGACATGTGGTTTGCAGACAAGGACTGATGGTAGATCCCATGAACATTGCGGTGATTCTGAATTTGGAAGTGTCGTGAAGCATGAAATAGTTGCGCGCTACTCTGGGACATATGATGTACTACAGGAAGTTCATCAAAATTTATGCCCAGATCACTGCGTCGATGGAGAAGTTGTTGAAAAAAGATGTCACGTTCTACTGGAACGATGACTATAAGAAAAGCCTGGATGTATTGAAAGAAAATATGGTCATTGCGCCAATTATGGTCTTCCCGAACTAGGAGGAAGAGTTTCATGTCCGTGTTGATGCGTCTAGTATAGTGCTGGGGGCAGTATTAACATAGGAGGGTGGATAAGGATTGGATCACCCTATAGTGTTCACAAGTCACAAATTATCTAAAGCAGAAAATAATTATTCCACCACTAAATGTGAGGGACTCGCTATGGTGTATGTGCTCCAAAAATACCAACACTAGCTAGGGTGACATTTCAAAATGCATACAGATCATTTTGCATTGAAATACTTGGTCAATAAGCCTGTGTTGGGGGGTCGCATATGCAGATGGCTTTTATTGTTCCAAGAATATGATTTTGAATTTATTGTGAAACCTGAACAATTGAACACATGACGAGATCATTTGTCACTCATTTAGACAGGATAGGAACCTACTAGTCTAGAGGAAGGATTACCTTATGCAGATATCTTTGTTGTGTGCATAGTGGATAGACATTTTGAAGATATAATCCACTTTATTACGACTGCAATTGCATCAAAAGAGTACTCTATCTAGCAGAAAAAGGAGCTAGTCATGCACGCGGAAAATTTCTCTGTCATTGCAGGGCACCTATATAAGATGGAGAATGATGAGATACTGCGAAGGGATGTACCTGAATTTCAATGAAGCAATATCCTTGCAGACACTCATGGGGGTGATGTGGGAGGACATCAGGTAGGGAGATCAACCACGCAAAAGATTCTCTGATGAGGGTTGTGGAGGCCAACCCTTCATCAGGATTCAAAAGCACATTCCAAGGCATTTGATGTATGTCAAAGAACTGGTAAAACATCGCAGAGGGATGAGATGCCTTTGAATCTGCAAAATGACACTGCAAGCTTTTGGAAAGTAGGTGATTGACATTGTAGGACCTATTATCACTGCGACAGAGTACCTAACCTGTTGGGTAGAAGCACAGCCGGTAAAAGATTGCATGGCCACGATGGCCACTAAGTTTCTATTTGAACAAGTATTGACATGATTTGGATGTTCAAAGATCTTGATGAGAGACTGTAGTACACATTTCCTGAATGAGATGATCAGTGCGGTAACGGAAGATTTCAGGTGTATCATCAGAAAATCACACCGTATCACACACAAGCTAACTGGACAGTAGAAGCATTTAATAAAGTACTGGAGACTACACTGACCAGGGTATGCAATGTGTAGCGAAGTGATTGGGAACTACGCGTACCTAAAGTATTATGGGCTTATAGGATGACATGCAAGAAACTGATGGGACAGACACCTTTCCAGCTGGTCTATGGAGTGGAAGTTGTAATGTCGATGGAATACATTGTGCCTAGTCTGCGCATAACAACACTCACATGTATGATAGACCATGGAGCTCTGGAGGAGAGGCTCGCACAGTTGGACAAAATTGATGAAGAATGATTTTTAGCTAGATTTCACTAACAGCTACAAAAGTAGCATGAAAAGGCCTAACACAATTGACATATTAAGTTTCACACCTTCAAGGTGAATGATTTGGTGTTACTGTATGATAGTAGGTTTGATAAATTCTTGGGAAAATTCAAAATGCATTGGTTGGGACCGTATGTTATTAAGGAGGTAATAGATGAGGGTGTGGTGTAGTTGGTAAAGTTAAATAGATAACCTTTCCCAGGAAAAGTGAATGATAGTTGGTTGAAGCCATACACGGGTGGCCCGACTATCTAACTAGTTGACCAAAGCACAGTCTTAGCGCTCCATGCAATTGAAAGGAGGCATGGGACTATAACCAGGTGCAAGGTAGTAGTTCAGATACAATAGTATCTCAACACTATGTCCAGGAGGTAGAGAATGCAACTGCTCAATGCGCTACCAATCTTGCAGCAGTCCAAGCAGAGTTGGGAGGTCTCCACATGAAGGTCTCTGCACCAATAAAGTGACTGAAGGGCGAGTCATGGTGTTTGTATTGGGGGCCTATTGGACATGAGATCCCTCAAGGGAAGTTTTAGGGCTAAAAGCCCAGATTTTTGGGGCTAAAAGCATCAATTTTGTAATGTAATGCCAGCTTTAGAGATCTACCCATGGTTTGCGGACCATGGGATTGTATAAATAGAGTGAGGCTCTAGGTTGTAGATCAATGAAGTCAATAGGATCTAATTATGGAATAAAGGATAGTGAAATATCTAAGTGTAGAGTCGATTCTTTGGTTCGTAGAGTAGGAAAAGGCTCTTCAGCTGAGTGCACAAGGTAGGTTGAGTCTGTAACTGATTGAAGCATTAATAAAGAGAAGTTTTATACCATCCCTGTGTATTTAATTACTATTTTCTACATTGAATATATTGGGTATGAAAACACATTTCTATTGTTTATATGATGCGCGAACATATATGATTGTGTGGATTAAGTAAATGTGCGTTAAATTATTTCTTTACACGAAGTTAACTAACATATATAAGAAGATAAGTAAGATACACAATGTAATTTTGGGAAATAGCACAGATCACTGCCATAGTAACGCGAAAGCACCTCCACCCCTAGTGAGGGCTACGCAAAGGCAATTATAACAGATCGCGAAGGTCTCGCAGGTCAGGATAGTGTGCGAAGTAACTTCCGTGAAGGTATTCACAGTTGGACTAAATTGACGCATTCGACATCTCGAGGGTGCAGAAACATGGTTCCACCATCCCCCATACTTATTTAGGTGAGACTTCAGTTTGTGCATTGCAAGCTAACACCGAAAGGGCCAGTAGTGTAGGGATTTGTTTGGCTAATTAACTCCGTACCTGGGTCAAGCCCCCTCAAGCCAACAATTCCACCTCTAGGACGCTATTAGGCCACCTGGGACCTTCGTTTTTCTTTAAGAGAGTTTTCCAAGATGATTTGACAGTCGCACTACATTCAGGTTGTAGGATACTGTGGGGTAGAGTAAATAGTTGCTATCCTACAGAAGTATTTTTATTAGCCAATTCTCAGAATGTATGTTTTAAAGAAAATGATATCCTACACTTCCTTTACGATTTCCAAGCCAACAGTTAAGAGGCAAGGCCTATATACTCCTCTTCGTACACCTAGTTGGCCTTGGGAATCCATTTCCATGGAATATATGTTTTTCCTTCCTTCTACTAAGCATCATGACAACTATGCATTTATTGTTGTCGATAGATTTTCTAAGATGACCATATTGGTTGCCATCACGAAGAGTATCACAACATATTCCATTGCCAAACTCTTCTTTGAATGAGTGTGGGTACATGGCAAGATCCCACATAATATTATATTCAATTAGGATAGGAAGTTCCCAAGCAAATTTTGGTTGAGCCTGTGGTCATTGTTGGACACCATGCTGACCAAATCGACTGAATTCCACCCCTGGACTTATGTCCAAATAAACATTGTTAATAGGATAGTGCACATACTAAAATTGTACAACTATAAGAATCCACAAACATGGAATGAGAGTATTCCCTATGTGCAACATAGCTACAACAAAGCTCTTAATAGCTCGACTAGTCATAACCCCTTTCAAGTGGTCCTATGATTTCAACCATTATGTACCATTGATGTTGCATTGCCTCTTTCCACTACAGAAGAAAAATATGCACATGTTTAGTTGGAATTTAATAAAGCCACGAGGTTTATTGAGAACATTCAATACATCTACTTGTAGTTTCATGACATATTGGATAAAGCTAATTCCATGCACAAACAATGACATGATCAATATTGGGTGCCACATATTTTTAGGTGGGAGATAATGTTTGGTTACATCTACGGAAATAACGCCTCGGAAAAGGCCAAAAAATATTTGACTACAATGATACGGCCCTTACACCATCACCAAGGTTGTGGGAGATAATTCATTGAAGCTCAGTATACCCCCATTCCTTGCCTTGCACCTAGTATTCAATGTGGACCAACTTCGACCATACTTTCCACCATTGTTGGACACATCATACATCACTAAGTAGCTGACACCAATAAATGTCAAATCATATTCCATTAAACAATCCACAACTAATTGGATCATGGAAACACAAATAAAGAACATTCACCAATAGAGCATCCAACTGTATAGGGTTGTCAACGCTGGAAAGCTCCTACACCAAGGCAAGTGGCTCATCAGGGACCAAGTTCAATAGAAGTTTCCCCATCCATTAGAGGAATTTTTAGCTCTAAAATGGGCCTCAGAACAAAAATGTACAACCAAAATCAAATTTATAAGAACCAATAAGATTCAAGATGATTATGCCAACCATGGGGAATGATTCACCATTTTTGGAGTAAAAATGTGAAAAATGAAAAGACTGCTTTTTCACCATATCTCCCTATGGTTTTACTCAAATTTTGAGCAAAAGCACTCATTAGATGAAAATTTTAATTCCTGATCCAAGGAGTACTAATCTTTCATATTGTTGATGGATCCTGTTATAGGAAAAATGACAAATAAATGAAAAACATGATTGAAATCCTATTTTTTTCATGTATTTCTCATTGTTTTTGTAGTAGGGTCCATCGAATGTATGCAACATGGGTACTCCTTGGAAGAGGAATTAAATTATGCTTCTTACGAGTGATCCTAATCAAAACTTGAGTAAAATTGTAGGGAGATAAGTTGAATATATGAGTTGAAAAAGTATTTTTTCCCTTTTTCCCTCTAAAATTTGATGATGTAATATAATCTTGTCTTATTAGTTCCATTATTATTTTATAATATTCCTTAGGAGGAACATTTTAGACATCAAACTTTCTCTAATGTCATGGAGGCACTCAACATAATGGGGACCATTTCTTGCTCATGGAAGAAGATTGATCCAAGAGGATACTTGTGGCCACCTGCATATTCCACTCGGAGCTCCAACAATGTTTCCTTTCAGTTTCCTTAATTCTAGCACAACATTCTATTTTTGACAGTTTTTTAGGTTCTGAACTTCCTGAGCCTTTTTGAAGCTCTAAATGATGTTTTTTGGAAAACGAGCCAAGCTTGTAGCCTATATGGTTGGGGATTTCCATGAATTGTTTTGTTCTTGAATAAATATTTATAATGATGTATCATGTGGCCCAAGTTGAGATCATATGCTCAAATTATGACTAGGGTTAATTGGCAATCCAACTAATCCCAATGTGTCCCACAAAAAATTGGCTTTCATATCCTAGGGTTAGGTTTTTGGATTTTTAGGGTTTCCATTGTTTCTCAATAATAAAAAGGTCTTTAATCCTCATTGTAACATAGTTTAGTAGTCATGTATCCATTACATGTCCTCTCAAAAATAGGCTACCATCACTCGAGCTAGTTTGTTTCCCTCCTGCATGTAAAATTGAAGTAGTTTGTTTCCATCGTGCATGTAAAATTGAATTTGAATCTTCTAAAAGGATTGAAGTAATAATTTTAGATAGAAAGATTTAAGATATTAATGTGAAAATAAAGGTTTTAAAAGCAAATGTTTCAGGACAGGCGATAAATATGTCAGAATCCCAATCTATTTTTGGAGATATAAGAAAATTGATTTTCAAATGATGGAGCTTTAGCTAAATAGAGAAAAATATATAGAAAAATTTAGGAGAAAGATTAACATGAAATTATTAAGGAGGAATATTAAGAAGACATTATCTCACTATGTAATCTTGATAGAACAAATGTTGATGACTTAGTTTATCCAAACATTAGAAAGTTAGGGTTTCATTATGTACCAATCAGTCCACCTCTCTTTACATGCTTTGAAGCCATTGGTTGGCTTATTGACCATGTCATCTAGATGGATATTGGTCGCCACCCACATATTCCACCTATACACCCCCAATTAGTTTGATTTCTTTCCTTGTTCATTTTAGCATTTACTATTTTTAGGATTTTTTCGAGTTTTAAACATCCTGAGCACTTTTGATCCCCTAAATGACATTTCTTTTTGGATTCTGTGGTAGGCCTATAGCCATAATACTCAATGAGAGCTTTCTAGCAAGGTATCATACACACCAAACAGAGGTAATATGACCAAGTTATGACCCTGGGAAGTTGGTTGCCTAACTAATCCAAACAGGGCCCACAAACTCTTGGTGTTACATCTCCTAGGTTTATGGTTTTGTTTTTTTATGGTTTTGTCATATTTTCAAATAATAAAAAGGGACTTGATCCTCATTGTAGCATAATTCAGAGGCATGTAGCTACACATATATTCTCAGAGATAAGCTACCATCGCCCGAGCTATCTTATTTCCATTCTGTCTGTAAGCATAGTTCAATATTTTTCTATTAATGAAATGAAGTGTTTTTCTACTGCATCTTTGTGTTTATGGTTATATCTGTAATTTTTTGCTTTCATGTTTAAGTTCAAATCACCATGTTTATAAAGATGAAACATTTATTAAGAATGAAATGGGAGAAGTTATAGCCTCATTCAAGGCTATAGCACTAGAAAAATGTCACGACTTTCTTGAACTTGTGCAAGGCCTAAATGTATAGTTTGTGAATAGTTATTTTTTATAGTTTGTAAATGTCAACATAATGGATTAAAAAAAATCCATTTATAAGAATGGCGTATTTATAACATGATGAGTCTTAGAGAACCCTACATATATGTCATGTATTTTATGTGTAGGCTTTATCCAAGAAGAAATTGTATACATTTTAAGGATGGTTGGATACTAATGGAACATGCAATGGTTGCAAAAGGAATTTTGTTAAATGTGGGGTCATTTTAGCACAAGCTTTGAAGAAAGCTATTGAAAATACATGTTCCCTCAAAACGTAAAGGTCTTACTTTTCAAATGGTCTCATACTTATTAGATAGATTATGTGAAAATAATACATTTTAGAAAATGGGATGTCAATTGACTAGTGCAATGTTTCATGTACTTGAATATTATCAAGACTTACGGGAGTAAATTATTAAAAAATGTATTCTATTATTTATGGTGATTTCTTAGTTCCATTGTTGAAACTGATCTATCAAATAAAATGCCCTACGATTACATATAAGGAAAAATAAGTGTTCAAATATAATGGAAACTAGTAGATTTAAGAAAATTGCACCTATTTGGGGATATATGGATCCTTTGAATTTCCTTCTTTATTGCCTATTTATGTGCCAAATAAGTTAATTTTGTCTGAAATTGCATATCAAACCATTTTGTTTGGAATTTATCTCTTATGTTGTCAAATATGCTTTTTTCTAATACCAAAGTGAGTATGATTTTGTATTAAAGTTGTGCCTATTCATAGAAATCAATGAGGTTTATATATGTGTTCATATGATCATCTAACATGTCCCATTGTACAATAAGTCCTAATACATAATGAAGACTAAGTGGTGCTACAAAATTCTTTACATGTTTGCAAGTGTAGATCTTGCAAAATTTTCCTAACAAAAAACAAAACTTAATGCATATATACATCATTTCAAATTAATAATTTCCTCTTCCAATGATTGGTTGAGGTTAGGGATTAGCCTCGCAACTTTATGGATCGAAACTCTAGTTTCCCATTGATTGAGTTGTAAAGTATTAATTTTATTCTCAAGAGCAATAATTAGCTAAATTAAGGAATCACTTTCATCCATCTCATGATCCAATCTTCCTTCCAAATATTGCATTTTCTCCATGAGATTAATTGTTGTTGACATTTTCTCTTATCGCTTCATATTAAGGAATTTCATATCTAATTGCGCAATAGCCAATTATACTAGTAATTATGTTCCTTTCCCCTAACATTTGCAGTTTGTGCACTTGGGTTTGCTGGTGGAGTTATAATTATTGTCTTCACCTGACCACATGGTTATCCTTGGTTGTCTGAGAGGGAATTGTTGGATTAATGTAATTCACAGGGCTTTCTCACTCTCCTATTGTTGAACTATTCCCTCCCTTCCAATCATCATTGGTAGCCACCTTTGGGATGACAGTGTCTCCTAAGCCACAACACTCCTCCTGTGTTGGAAAAGGGACTCAAGGCCTAGTTAATACATTGTTCTCACATAACATTTAGGAGGTTTATCCATGTGTTTTCCCACCTACACTGTCACCTTCCCTTTTATGCGATGGACTCCATAGCCCTCTTTTAAAATCTAATTTAGAGTATAGAGAGCCTATTTATGGCCACCCTTCTTCGCTTGTTAACAAACACCCTTCCCCTTATAGACTACGGGCTCCAATTATATGTGCAACATTACAAAAAAATAATAATGAAATTAAATGTGGGAGAATTTATCTAATGAACTAGTGACAACGATGGCACTTGTCAAAGTCTCTTGCAGAGCACTCTACGTTTCCAATTGCAATGAGGCTCCATAATGGCAAGATAAATATAGGTGTAGGGTAGATGCTTCATTAGCTTACATAATGGTTTCCTTGTCCCACATGCACCTCACCAGGGCCAACCATAATTCTTCATTAATTCCTACATATGATATGTGATTAACGTTATGTGTATGAGGCTTGAGATGAGATTACTATGAGTCATGTGTAGTGTATCTTTCTAGTGAGGTTAATATAATGAAAGTGAAGGTAACCATTATTACAGAGTAATTTGTCACCATTTGTCACCATCCATGTTACCCCTCCCCTGCACCTTGGAGGACGCATTTCGAGACTTGTGAGAAGTGACAAGACTTGAAACCACTTGCATCATTCCCCTCTGAACATGAGCTTCATATGCCCTGAAGACATCTCCTACAGCTTGCCCTTAAAAATAGCCCTTTTTACGTTAGCGTTGGGCCACCATGTACTGCCCACGCCAATGGGGAAAATCCTATAAAATGGGCGCGCTATTAGCACTCTATCCCAGAGTTGCAATCGCGCCAACCTATTTGGGCAAAGTTTCTAACCAATCAACCTCTGAAAGTTCTCTCCAACTCATTCACCAACTGAATCCAAGTTAAGTGAGGATGGTTTGGCTTCGAATCTCCTTTAATGGGAAGTAGTTTGCCACCATTACATAGAAGTTTCCAAGTGATGAAGCCAAATCCATTATTGTTTTGATTGATCTTATCCCTTCCTTTTCATCTATAAAAGCTTGTCTCCATGCCTCGAGTGAGCTAGTTCTAGTTCCAGTGGTAATAATACTTGTGCTGAAAGGAAGATATCAAGAGATTAGAGTTGCAAGAGCCTTCTTTGTGTCCATAAAGCTTAACCTAAGTAAGGAGATCTTGTCACCAAAGAGAGAGAGGCTTGTTCCCCATCCCTTCAAGCTTTGCAAGACTTGTGTAGTGGCACTAGCCAAAGGAGGACTTTGTCGGTTCTGTGTATTCTCTTGTTTTGTATAGATGACTATCATTATGGTTCCATTCTCATTGTTGTAATGATTAATGTTGAATTATGTCCTTCCTGACTGATGTATAATTGCATTTATTAGATTTCACACTTGTGTTTGTGTTGTTCCCTTTGTGTGCAGATGTCCATTCACGAGGATAGTGGAGGATTGTGACTGGCCAAAGCAAAGGAGCGTGGGCGACATCTCTCCTATGAGAAAAAGCATTGGAATCCAAGTAGGTCTTCATCACCTACCTTTTATTTGCAATTAGGAACTTGCGTGATAGCATTGTTTGATTGTTTCTAGACCCATTCTAGGCTAGTAGGGATCGCCTCTATTTGTAGAGGGGATTTACCTCTCCAACAACCATGACAGCTATCAAGACCTCTCATCCATTTTTAACTATTCTCAAGAAACAAAATTTATGCCACCACTTATATATAAATCTATCAGTGTTTTGATAGGAATTTGTATCCATGATTATAAGTTCTTTGGTATCATTCATTAGAATTGAAGAATTCATTAAAACTATAGGAGAGTCAATCGTTTTATATCTCTATTCAAATCTAATTGTCCAGTCTGGAGTTGATAGGATGTGTTGGCACACTGATCAACTTCACTATTTTGGCTTTTCAAGACATGGAAGTATTGTTTCCACATGATTTCTTCCACAATCCTTTTACTCTTTTCACTAAATTTTCAAGATTTTTATCCTTAGACTAGGTTCATTTATATAAGTGTTAGATGACTATAAGAGAATCCCTACAATTTTGATGTTTGTGACCTGTAAGATTTTGCCTAGAGTGACGTCTCACACTAATCCATACGATTCTTCTTGATTATTTGTCTTATGGCCTAACCCCTAGGGCATACTCTTTTGGTGAGTTTTACTTTTGGTTATATAATAACCCTCTGCTTCCTTCCACTACTTTCTCTTCTCAAATATGTTAAGAAGAATCTTTTCACTAATTATAACTTCTATAGTGGGAATTATAAGTGGTATTACCCTATTCACCACTTCCTTTCAGTAGGAGGAATCATAACTAAAGTTTTATTCAACCATTCAACAAATAGATAGATCAACAACTTAAAAATTATCTTCTTCGATGGAGAAACTGTTGGCATTATGACATAGGTTTTGCACTAGGGCACAATTGTTGTCCTTGATGGCAACTCACTTAGATGGTAGATCACAGTTCAAGCTCTTAGAATAAAAGAAAAAGAGATATACGTAGGTTCCCCCTAACCAAGTCGTGTATAGACACAGGCTCGATGATCAAAAGGTGCGTATATGTATGCACGCACTTTCATGCAAGGAAAAGCACGTACATGTGGGAAAAATTATTTTTGGTCCATGGTATTTAGTCCATTATATTTGGACCTTGGTATTGCATCCGAAGTGTTGAACCTAGGTATTGGGTCCCTAGTATTAGTTCCCAATGGTTTTGGACCATGGTTTGACTAAGGCCTAAGACTATAAAAGGGGAAAGAGATCATTTGGCAAAGGAATCGACTCAAGTAATGAATATCTTATGAAGAGCAAGATCTAGAATCGAGTTATGGTGAATTGTTGGATCTGAACCAAGGAGGAACCTGAGCGCTAAAAGATGGATAAGTTCTATCAATGAGTAAAGATCTTAAGGCTTGAACAGTAGTATCATTGTGTGATTTTCGATTTGTTATATTTAGTGCATGATTAGATCTATAAATCGGATAATGTGGGTATAACTGATGTCTGAATAAGTGAAATGGGTAAATTATCTTTTTATAGATCTGTATGCAGGTTCGACACATCAGAGGTGCGTATACACACTGGTTCAATGAGTGAAGATAGCGTATATGCTGGTTGGCCTTAATACATCTACGTATATACACAAGTTTCTACATTCTAAAGTAGCGTACGTCTTATGAAATTTGTTTTAGCTACTTCTGTTGATTACTGTAGTATTCTGGGTTCAAGATTGGTTTCTGGTTATTGTTATTGTATTCTTGTTACAACATTCTGAGAAATGATTAGTTCATTCTATATTGATTTGTACGAAGGAGATTAGTTAATGCAGAAATACTTGAAGTTTGATTGATGTTATGCATGGATCCAGTCTGAAAATTTATGAAACGTGGTCCCTAGAAGAAAAGAGAAGCTTGTAGCCTTCTATAGGTCAGCACGTACGTACAAGTACCTCAGCTACTACAAGAGCTTAGGGGGTTGTATCTCCCTTCCAGAAGAAGCTGGAGAATGAGAGAAGGTTGTAGCCTTCAACAGGTAGAAGCCTGCGTACTAGTATAAGACTGTACCAGTATACAAACATTGTAAAAATAAGTTTCTAATTGAAAGAAGATACGGACGAATTGCAGCAGGTGGTTTTCACCCATATTGGGTTTCTACCTTATATCTTGTGTTCTTGTGTGTGATTGTCTTCTCTATTTTTCTGTTCTTTGTTACTATTTATATCGTTCTGATGCACAGATTAATGATCAACATCTGAAGAATAAACTAAATTATAAGTCTGCAAGTTATACGCGAGTTTAATTAAATTAATTTGCATATATACGCCATTTTCACTCACTGAAGTAGCGTATGCAAATATTTGTATGAAATGAAAAATAATTAACTTGATAATACTGATTCACCCCCCCTCTCAGTATTATTTTCAACAATTCGTATCAGAGCTAGGTCCTTCAGAAGAAGCTTGATCGCTTGAAGGAAGATCTATCATCATGAGAAACTATGAAAAATGGGCATCGATCAAGCCACCAATTTTTTATGGGAGCAACTTCATCTATTGGAAGGTAAGAATCATAGCCTATCTTCAATCTCTTGGTACATAAGTTTGGGATACTGTGGAAACATGATACACATGTCCATCAGCAACTCCTACACATACAACTAGTAAGAAGCAGTATGAAACAAATGCAAAGGTTGTCAATACTCTATTAGGGATTCTATCTCAATCAAAATTTGTCAAGGTTATGCGGCTTAAAACCACAAAAGAAATATGGAACAAGATCGTTTTGAGCTATGAAGGAGATGATAAGCTAAAACGGGAAAAACTACAAACTCTCAGAATTCAGTATGAAAATCTCATAATGCAAAATGATGAAAGTGTGGCTAACTATTTCTTAAGTATGGATGAGATTGTTAATTGTATGAAAAAACTAGGTGAAGAAATGAAAGAAGTTACTTTGGTTGAAAAGGTTCTAAGATCTTTGTCTTCAAAGTTTAATTCAAAATTTTCTGCCATAGAAGAAAAGCAGAACCTACAGAGCATTACCATGTCACAGCTGCACGGAATCCTAAGTGCTTACGAAATGAGAAAAGGGGGACCATCATACAGAAGAGAAGCCACATTCAGAGCCTCAGGAAAAGGAGATTAGAATGAGTCAAGACATATGTCAGAAGGAGAGGAAGAATCAAACTTTATCAAGAACCTTCAATGGGGTACTGGAAGATTCAGAGGTAAGCTACCTTTCAAATGATTTTCTTGTGGAAGAGTCGGTCACTATGCTACCAAGTGTCCTCACAAAGATAAGCTTGACAAAGGTAAGGAACCATTTAGATGGAACAGAAAATAAGAATTGAAGTAAGAAGAGCTATTATACACATGAAGACAGTAATAGATTTTCAAATAATGGTGAAGATGAACAATGTAATGATTATAGACTCTTGATGGACTTTGAAGATGACGATTTCTTGGATGCTATAGATGAAGAAGGTCTTTATGAAGAAATTTCTAAAATTAAAATTTTTTTAGAGGAAAAGAATATGATTATAGATACTCTGACATTCCAACATGCTGAAAGAGAAAAACACAATGAAAAGTTAGAATGTGAAATTGTGGGACTTAGAAAAGATATTCAGAAATCAAAAGCTCTTAATCTTAGATTTACTAAAGGATCTAAGACTTTAGATGAGATTATCAAATTGCAGCATTCTCCTCTAATCAAGAAAAATCTTGGATATATTGAAGAAGCATCTCAAGCATAGAAGCAAGCATAGAAGCCATCCACCTCCAAAAGTTATCTTGATGTAGCAAGGAGAAGTGAACAAGTTGAAAATCGACAGCAAAAGCATAATGCAGATCACTAGGTAAATCAAGGACAATTTGCTTCAAGAATGAATAAAGATTACCACATAAATCGGGGGCAATCTACTTCAAGGGTGAACAGAAGCTACAACCAAACATAGGTAAAGCATTCTAAATTTGCCTTAAGAATCGATGTCAATAGAAACTAGAATCATTTGGTCGGTAGGTTTGATAATCACCGGAATTTCTTCAAAGGCCAATGTTTCTCTTATCATAACTTTGGTCATAAAGTGGCTCAATGTGTTGCCTACAAGACCATCATGACTAGAGGAGCTCAAAAACAAAGTGTGACTAGGATCATGAAAAGGACCTACTATAACGTTTCTGCTCTTGAGAATGAAATAGAATGTTCTATTTGTAACAAATTTGGTCATGAAGATTCTTAATGCAGGGGTAGGTTTCGGAAAACAACTCAAAAGGAGCAAGCTTCATTGAGTCCCAAAACATGGAGAAAGAAAGAACCGCAACCATAAAGATGTGGGATAGCCTTATATGCAAAAGGACAGGAAAATCAATGATACATCGACAGTGGATGCTCGAAACATATGACAGTTGATAAATAAAAACTTCAGTCATATAGTGTTTTAGAAAAGGAGAGGAAGGTCTCATTTGGAAATGACACCGCTAAACTCATAAAAGGTAAAGGTTCTATTCTTTTGAAAGAAAAGGTCAAAGCTCGAAATGTTTTGTATGTTAATGGCCTAAAGCATAATCTATTGAGTGTCAGTCAAATGATGAATAGAATAGTTCAACAAATGGCTCGTGCTATGCTTGATGAGTCTGGAACTCCTGCAACCTTCTGTGGTGAAGCTGCATTTGCTACAGTTACTATTCTCAACAAGACAAACGTCCGGGTAAATAGCACTCAAACACATCATGAACTTTGGTATGGTAAGACTCACACAGTAAAGTAGTTCAAACATTTTGGAAGAAAATGCCACATCAAAATGACTGATGAAAAGCTTGGAAAATTTGAACCTAGAGCAGATGAAGGCATTCTCCTTGGTTACTCTCTCCACAACAAAGCATATGTGTTATAATAAAAAACTTAGAAAAATTGTTGAAAGTATTCATGTAGTGGTTGATGAAGAAGGAAACATTCCTAGGCAGGTAAAATCCGAAGATTTTGAAGATGATGAGGACTATCCTTCAAGATCAAATCAGACTTATGATGAAGAAGAAACTCATGAAGCACCAGAAGGACAAATAAGGATACAAGAAAAGACTCCATCTAGGTACGTTCAGAAGAATCATCTAGAAACTCAAATTTTGGGGCAAAAAGAGGCAAGTGTACAAATAAGAAGAACTATTTCAGAAGCTTCAAGCTATCTAGCATTTCTCTCCTCCACTAAACCACAAAATGTAAGTGAAGCATGCAAAGATGAATGTTGGGTCAAGGCCATGAATGAAGAACTAGAGTAGATTGAAAAGAATAACACTTGGGAGTTGGTTCCGAGACCAAACGATAACAATGTCATAGGGAGGAAATGGATATTCAAAAAAAACCTGAATGAAAATGGAGATGTTATTAGAAACAAAGCCAAACTTGTTTGTAAAGGGTATGCACAATAAGAAGGTATAGACTTTGAAGAAACTTTTGCACCAGTTTCTAGACTTGAGGCCATAAGAATGTTCCTTGCTCTTTCTAGCTTTCAGAAGTTCAAGGTATTTCAAATGGACGTGAAATCTACCTTTCTGAATGGAGACTTGGATGAAGAAGTGTATATTGAGCAACCAAATGGTTTTATCCTTGGAAATGATCCAAAACTTGTATGTGGACTCAAAAAGGCTCTCTATGGCCTTAAACATGCTCCAAGGGCTTGGTATTATCATTTGGATAAGTACCTCCATCAACACGGTTTTACAAAAGGATCAACAGACAACAATCTTTATATAAAAAGTGGCAATGATAAGTTGCTAATACTTGTTGTATATGTTGATGATATCATCTTTGGAAGCAATGAAGAAGACATGAGTCAAAAATTTTCCTTGATAATACAAAAGGAATTTGAAATGCCCTTGCTTGGTGAGCTCACATATTTTCTTGGTCTATAAGTCCAACAAAACAAAGACAATATTTTTCTATCACAAACCATGTATCTCAAGTAGATCTTGAAGAAATATGGGATGGAGGATCCAAAACTAGTATGTACCCCTATGGTAACAGGATGCAGCCTCAGTGCAAATGATGAATGGGCAGTAGTATATTAATCAATCTATAGATCCATGATTGGTAGTTTGCTCTATCTAATAGGTACCCAACAAGACATTATGCATGCAGTGGGAATAACTGGAAGGTTTCAGGAAAATCCAAAGGAAACTCATCTTCAGGTAGTTAAGAGAATTTTCAAGTATCTTCAAGGAACTCAAAACTATGGCTTATGGTATCCTAGAGGTATAGATCTCACACTTCATGCATATATAGTTGCAGATTAGGTGGGAAGTGTGAATGACAGAAAAAGCACTAGTGGTGGTGCATTCTTCATGGGTCCTAGATTAGTATCTTGGTTCAACAAGAAACAAAGCTCAATTTCATTATCTACAGCTAAAGCAAAATATGTAGCTAATGCATCTTGCTGCACACAACTCCTTTGGATGATGCAAACATTGCAAGACTTTCAAATCACTTGTACTCCACCTATCTCCATATTTTGTGATAATACAAGTGCAATCAATATCTTAAAGAATCCAGTCATGCATTCAAACACCAAGGACATACCTATCAAATATCATTTTCTCCAGGAACAAGTGTTTGAACAAAAGGTCAAATTAGAGTATGTTTCCTCCAAGGAACAAGTTGTTGATATACTCACCAAACCACTACCCATGGAGACATTTGAATACCTCGAACAAAAGCTGGGAGTGGTTGATGCATCATCTTGCTGTTGAAACTTGTCTGTTTCAGAGATTAATGGTTGTACCTGAGTTTCATGTGGAGAATCTGTTTACATACGCCAGTTTCTATGGGTACAGTCACGTATATGTTGGTTTGAAGAAAAGTAGTGGGGCCATTCTCAGGATGAAAGGAGTCTAATATGGGTCTGACAAATACAATTTGGCACAAGTTCAGGGGGGAGCATATACTTCTAATAATGCATTTTTCGCATTATATTAGAAGATCTTCGTTAAATTTCAGTTGTTTTGGTTTCAGGTGGAACAGGTGTAGAGGGAGAACATGGTTGCTGGTCTGAATTATGATTGACAAATGCTGCTGATGATAGTTGTTGATAACTATCATATTCTTTCTATACATTTTTCGTCTCTATGTCATGCATTTATTTTCTTATCAAGGTCATGTAACGGCCTATCTTGGTTTCCCCACTATGCCTAGGATGCATGATTGAATGTTCTTATTTTATCATGTGTAAATTCTTGGTGCATCCGCACTTGGTTGGGTGGATGAGTCAATATTGGTATATTCCCACCTGGTTGGGAGATGGATGTATGTTTGAGTCTTTCGAGATAGGAAGGTCGTTTATGATGTATAAAGTCATGTTTCTTCTTGTAGAACATCTTCTTGCAAACCTTGCCTACTATCAGGAGGAGCATGGACAGCACATCAGAGCAAAGATTTCAGCATGAACTTAGGGGGAGCATAACGCTTTACCCTTGATGACAAAGGGCGAGAATGACCTTGCATGACTTGGGGTTGACTTCAAGTCCAAAGGGGGAGATTTTTGGCATTATGACATAGGTTTGGCACTATGGCATAGGTGTTGACCTTGATGTCAACTCACTTAGATGGAAGATCATAGTTTAAGCTATTAGAATAAACGAAAAAGAGATATACACAGTTTCCTCCTAACCAAGTCGCATATACAAGCAGGTTCTATGATCAAGAGGCGTGTATACATATGCACACACTTTCACGCAAGGAAAAGTGCATACATGTGGGAAAATTTATTTTTGGTCCATGGTATTTAGTTCGATATATTTGGACCTATGGTTTTGGACCTTGGTATTGTGTCTGAAGTGTTGAACCTAGGTATTGGGTCCGTAGTATTAGTTCTCAATGGTTTTGGACCATGGTTTGAGTAAGGCCTAAGACTATAAAAAGGGAAGGAGATCATTTAGCAAAGGAATCAACTCAACTATTGAATACCTTATGAAGAGGAAGATCTAGAATCGAGTTATGGTGCATTGCTAGATCTGAACCAAGGAGGAACCTGAGCGCTAAAAGATGGATAAGTTCTACTGATGGGTCAAGATCTTAAGGCTTGAATAGTAGTATCATTGTGTGATTTTTTATCTGTTATATTTGGCGCATGATTAGATCTATAAACCTGATAATGTGGGTATAACTGATGTATGAATAAGTGAAAAGGGTAAATTATCTTTTTATAGATCTGTACATAGGTTCGGCACATTAGAGGCGCGTACACACGCCAGTTTAGTAAGTGAAGACATCGTATATGCTGGGTGGCCTTAATACATCTGTTCATATATGTAGGTTTCTACATTCTGAAGTAGTGTACGTCTCATGAAATTTGTTTTAGCTACTTTTATTGATTACTGTGGTATTCTAGGTTCAAGATTAGTTTTTGGTTATTGTTATTGTATTCTCGTTACAACATTCTGAGAAATGATTGGTTGATTCTATATTGATTTGTACAAAGGAGATTAGTTGATGCAAAAATACTTGAAGTTTGATTGATGTTATTCACGAATCGAATTTAAAAATTTATGAAACGTGGTCCTTGGAAGAAAATAGAATGGTGTAGCCTTCTGTAGGTCAGTACCTACGTACAAGTACCTCAGCTAGTACAAGAGCTTAGGGGGTTGTAGCTCCCTTCCATAAGAAGCTGGAGATTGAGAGAAGATTGTAGCCTTCTTCAGGTAGAAGCCTGTGTACTGGTATAAGACTGCATCAGTATAGAAACATTGTAAAAAGAAGTTTCTAATTGAAAGAAGATAGAGAGAAATTGCAGCAGGTGGTTTTCACCCATATTGGGTTTCCACCTTATATCTTGTGTTCTTGTGTGTGACTGTCTGCTCTATTTTTCTGTTCCTGGTTACTATTTATATGGTTTTGACACACAAATTAATGATGAACATCTGAACAATAAAATAAATTATAAGTCTGCAAGTTATACGTGAGTTTAATTAACTGAAGTTGCCTATATACGCCGTTTGCACTGACTAAAGTAGTGTATGCAATTATTTGTATGAAATAAAAAATAATTAACTTGACAATACTGATTCACGCCCCCTCTCATTATTATTTTCAAACATTGGTATGAGAGCCAGATCCTTCAGAAGAAGTTTGATCGCTTGAAGGAAGATCTATCATCATGAGAAACTACGAAAAACGGGCATCAATCAAGCCACCAATTTTTTATGGGAGCAACTTCGTCTATCATAAGGTAAGAATCAAAACCTATCTTCAATCTCTTGGTACAAAGGTTTGGGATATTTTGGAAACAGGATACACATTTCCATCAGCAACTCCTACAAATACGGCTTGTAAGAAGCAGTATGAAGCAAATGAAAAGGCTGTCAATACTCTATTACGGAGTGTATCTCAATCAGAATTTGTCTAGGTTATGCAGATTAAAACCAAAAAAAAAATATGGGACAAGATCGTTCTGAGCTATGAAAGAGATGATCAAGTAAAACAGAGAAAAATACAAACTCTCAGAATTCAGTATGAAAATCTCAGAATGCACAATGATGAAAGGTTGGCTAACTATTTCTTACGTATAGATGAGATTGTTAACTATATGAAAAACTTGGGTGAAGAAATAAAAGAAGTTACTTTGGTTGAAAATGTTCTAAGATCTTTGTCTTCTAAGTTTGATTCAAAAGTTTCTACCGTAGAAGAAAAGCATAATCTATAGAGAATTACCATGTCACAACTGCACAAAATCCTAACTTATGAAATGAGAAATGGGGGACCATCAGACAAAAGAGAATCTGCATTCAAAGCCCCAGGAAAAGGAGATTACAATGAGTCAGGACATATGTCAAAAGGAGAGGAAGAATCAATCTTTGTCAAAAACCTTCAACTAGGTATTGGAAGATTCAGAGGTAAGCTACCTTTCAAATGCTTTGCTTGTGGAAGAGTCGGTCACTATGCTGCCAAGTGTCCTCATAAAGATAAGCTTGACAAACGTAAGGAACCAATTAGATGGAATAGAGAACAAAATGTAAGTAAGAAGAGCTATTATACACATGAAGACAATCATGGATTTTCAAATATAGATGAAGATGAACAATGTAATGTGTTAGGACCCCACTATGTATCATTTTCGTTACATATTTTGATACCACTTTACCCTTAAAACCATGAATCCCATTATCATTTTCATCCACTTTTTCCTAAGGTATACAAAAACCTCTTCTTTATTATATGATTAATCTGTTTTACATTTAATTCCACAATACTCTTATATTTTATCCTTAATTGAAGTGTATCGTTGCTAACACAAGTCCAAAGATTGCAGATAAGTATATGCGGCCGTTGCTGAAACAGCGGACTCAGTTGCTGAAACAGCTGACTCAGTTGCTGAAACAGCCGTCAAGCACGCAAACTCCGTTGGCCATAATTTGCGACTCTGGAAGAGCTTTTTGAAGAATAGTAGCAGCAGTACGAAGACATGACTACCTGGATTATCCTGAAGATAGCATTCTTGTTGTCTCTGTTGTAACAGTATCTTTTTATGAAGAACCGAATAGTCCTGTTTTGGAAAAAAAGAACAGATTGGAGATAATATGGATTCGCTCTCATGTAAATTGTAAATGACGTCTCCTCTTTAAAAAGAGGAGACATCATCATTAGAAGGGGTCGGTCATTGTAAAAGCTACAGGAGCATACTGTGTGAAACTGGAGCTAGTCTCCATTTGTAATGTATCAGTGACTTTGACAGATGAATAAATTTCTCTTTTGATCGTTCCCATTTAATTCTTTTCCCCGGGGAATCTTGTGAGAGGGAAAGGGCCCGCCTTCCTCACAAGATTTACCCATTGGTTCTTGTAGATTGTTTAAATTCTTTATATGTTTGCACTTCATTTTAATTCTGTTGTTAGACACTGGTTACATAGCTTGAGCAATACACTGTTTCCTTAGCACTGCATATATTGAATGCTTTCACCCTTAGAAGTTGAGATATCCATTTCTGTTTGATTGCATGAATGAATGATGTTGGGAGATAGGTGTTGAAGATTCCTGCATACAGGAATAGGGTTCTTCTCCCATTAATTGCTTTTCTTTGTCTGCAGTGTGATTAGAGACAAGAGAACAGGTGCTGAAGGTTCCTGCTCACAGGAATAGGGTCTTGATCTCTTGAGTTCATAGTGTGATTAAGTGTCAGGCATCAGGTGCTGAAGTTCCTCACTAAGGAATAGGGTCCTGTTCCTACTGTGGTCGATTGATTTCTTCCCTTGCAGATTGATCTTCCTTTATTTGAATTGTAACTGCAATAGAGGGATTATCTCCGTTATAATTTAATTAACTTCAGCTTTGATTAAATAGAGTGTGAATTAGTAGAGTGGTGAGATTAATAACTGTGTGTTCTTTCTTTTACTACAACATTGTTTTTGCTTTTGAAATCGAGCATATATAGTGCGAGACTACCTTTGAAATAAAAAGACTTCCTCGGGTTGACAATTTATGTGGCGCTTGAATTGTGGAAACAATTAAAGCGACCAACATAATGATTATAGACTTTTGATGGCATTTGAAGATGATGTTTTCTTGGATTCTATAGATGAAGAAGGTCTTTATGAAGAAATTTCTAAACTTAAAATTTGTTTAGAGGAAGAGAATATGATTATAGATACCCTGACATTCCAACTTGCTGAAAGAGAAAAAAACAATGAAAAGTTAGAATGTGAAATTGTGGGACTTAGAAAAGATATTGAGAAATCAAAAGCTCTTAATCTTAGATTTTCTAAAGGATCTAAAACTTTATATGAGATTATCAAAGTGCAGTGTTTTCCTCTAATCAAGACAGGTCTTGGATATATTGAAGAAGCATCTCAAGCACAGAAGCAAGCACAGAAGCCATCCAGCTCCAAAAGTTATCTTGATGCAGCAAGGAGAAGTGAACAAGTTGACAATCGATAGCAAAAGCATAACGCAGATCACCAGGTAAATCAGGGACAATTTAATTCAAGAATGAAAAAATATTACCAAGTAAATCGAGGGCAATCTACTTCAAGGATGAACAAAAGCTACAACCAACCACAGGCAAATCACTCTCAATTTACCTCAAGAATGGATGTCAATGGAAACTACAATCATTTTGTCGGTAGGTTTGATAATCGCAGGAATTTATTCAATGGCCGATGTTTCTCTTGTCATAACTTTGGTCATAAAACATCTCAATGTGTTGCCTGTAAGACCATCATGACTAGAGAAGCTCAAAAACGAAGGAGTGTGACTGGGATCATGGAAAGGACCTACAATAACCTTTTTTCTCTTGAGAATGGAATATAATTTTCTATTTGTAACAACTTCGGTCATGAATATTCTTAATGAAGGATTAGGTTTCGGCAAACAACTCAGAAGGAGAAAGCTTCAATGAGTCCCAAAAAATGGAGAAATAAAGAACTACAACCATAAATTTGTGGGATAGACTTATATGTGGAAGGACAGGAAAATCAATGGTACATCGATAGTGGATTCTTGAATTATATGACAGGTGATAAAGAAAAGCTTTAGCCATATAGTTCTTATTAAAGGAAAGGAAGGTCTCATTTGGAAAAGACACCCCTGCACTCATAAAAGGTGAAGGTTCTGTTATTTTGAAAGAAAAGTTCAAAGCTGGAAATGTAATGTATGTTGATGGCCTAAAGCATAATCTATTGAGTGTCAGTGAAATGTGTGATCAAGGAAATGAAGTAATATTTCGATCAAATGGATGTATTGTTCGTGAGCTTGATACAAGAGAAATAGTGATCAAAGGCATAAGAACTCCCAATAATTTATACATACTCAAGGGAGGACAACAACAATGCTATCTAAGTAAGAATGATGAACACTGGCTATGGAACAAAAGATTGGGGCATCTAAGCTTCTCTCAGATAAGGAAAGCATGCAAATATCAGGCGGTTCGTGATCTCCTTGACATCAGAATTCCAGAAAATACAATATGCAAATCATGTCAGTTAGGTAAGCAAACCAGAACTAATTTCCCTGAGAAGGAAGGATCAACTAGCATGCCACTTGAACTTGTCCATACTAATGTATGTCATCCATCTAGGAAAAGGTCACCTCGAGGAGAAGAATATTTTATATTGTTCATTGATGACTTTTCCAGGATGTGTTGGATAGGACTTATGAAGCATAAAGACGAAGCTTTCGAAAAGTTCAAAGCATTCAAAGCCTTGGTTGAAACTGAATCAGATCGCAGAATCAAATGCCTCAGGTCTAATCGAAGAGGGGAATTTACCTCGAATGAGTTTTTCAATTTTTGTGAAGAACATGGAATAAGAAGGGAATTCTCTACTGCAAGGACTCCTCAGCAAAATGGAGTAGTGGAAAGGATGAACGGAATGGTTCAAAAAATGGCTCATGCTATGCTTTATGAGTTTGGAACTCCCACAACCTTTTGGGGTCTCGCCTTTGTTGTAGTTATTATTCTCAACAAGACAAACGTCCGGGTAAACAACACTCAAACGCCTCATGAACTTTGGTATGGTAAGACTCCCACAATAAAATACTTCAAAATTTTTGGAAGCAAATGCTACATCAAAAGGACTGATGAAAACCTTGGCAAATTTGAACCTAGAGCAAATGAAGGCATTCTCCTTGGTTACTCTCCCCACAGTAAAGCATATAAGTGTTATAATAAAAAAATTGGAAAAAATGTTGAAAGTATTGATGTAGTGGTTGATGAAGAAGTAAACATTCCTAGGTAGGAAAAATTTGAGGATTTTGAAGATAATGAGGACTATTCTTCAACATCAAATCAAACTTATGATGAAGAAGAAACTCATGAAGCACCAAAAGAACAAATAAGGATAGAAGAAAAGACACCATCCAAGTACGTTCAGAAGAATAATCTAGAAACTCAAATTTTAGGGCAAAAAGAGGCAGGTGTACAAACAAGAAGAACTATTTCAGATGCTCCAAGCTATCTAGCATTTGTCTCCTCCACTGAGCCACAAAATGTAAGTGAAGCATGCAAAGATGAATTCTCGGTGAAGGCCGTGAATGAAGAACTGGAGCAGATTGAAAAGAATAACACTTTGGAGTTGGTTCCTAGACCAAACAATAAGAATGTCATAGGGACAAAATGGATATTCAAAAACAAGCTAAATGAAAATGGAGATGTTATTATAAACAAAGCAAGACTTGTTTGTAAAGGGTATGTGCAACAAGAAGTTATAGACTTTGAAGAAACCTTTGCACCAGTTGCTAGACTTGAGGCCATAAGAATGTTCCTTGCTCTTTCTAGCTTTCAGAAGTTCAAAGTATTTCAAATGGATGTGAAATCTTCCTTTCTTAATGGAGACTTGGATGAAGAAGTTTATATTGAGCAACCAGATGGTTTTATCCTTGGAAATGATCCAAGACTTGTATGTAGATCAAAAGGGCTCTCTATGGCCTTAAACAGGCTACAAGAGCATGGTATTATCATTTGGATAAGTACCTCCATCAACAAGGTTCTACAAAAGGATCAATAGACAACAACCTATATATAAAAATTGACAATGATAAGTTTCTAATACTTGTTTTATATGTTGATGATATCATCTCTGCAAGCAATGAAGAAGACATCAGTCAAAACTTTGCCTTGATAATGCAAAAAGAATTTGGAATGTCCCTGCTTGGTGATCTAACATATTTTCTTGGTCTACAAGTCCAACAAAACAAAGACAGTATTTTTCTATCACAAACAAGTATCTCAAACAGATCTTGAAGAAATATGGGATGGAGGATTCGAAACCAATATGTACCCTTATGGTAATAGGATGCAGCCTTAGCGCAAATGATTAATCAGCAGTAATACATAAACCAACCTATAGATCCATGATTGGTAGTCCACTCTATCTAACAGGTACCCAACTAGACATTATGCATGTTGTGGGAATAGTTGGAAGGTTTCAGGCAAATCCAAAGGAAACTCATCTTCAGGCAGTTAAGAGAATTTTCAAGTATCTTCAAGGAGCTCAAAACTATGGCTTATGGCATCCTAGAGGTATAGATCTCACACTTCATGCATATACAGATGTAGATTGGGCAGGAAGCATGGATGACAGAGAAAGCACTAGTGGTGGTGCATTCTTCATGGGTCCTATATTAACATGTTGGTTCAGCAAGAAACAAATTTCAGTTGCATTATCTATAGCTGAAGTAGAATATGTAGCTGCTGCATCTTTCTGCACACAACTCCTTTGGATGATGCAAACATTGCATGACACTCAAATATCCACCTATCTCCATTTTTTGTGATAATACAAGTGCAATCAGTATTTTAAAGAATCTAGTCATGCATTCAAAGACCAAGCACATACCTATCAAATATCATTTTCTTCAGGAACAAGTGCTTGAACAAAAGGTCAAATTAGAGTATGTTTCCTCGAAGGAACAAGTTGCTGATATACTCATCAAACCACTACCCAGGGAGACATTTGAATACCTCAGAAAAAGCTGGGAGTTGTTGATGCATCATATTTCTATTGAAACTTGTCTGTTTCAGAGATTAATAGTTCTACGCGAGTTTCATGTGGAGAATCCATGTACATACTACGGTTTCTGTGGATACAGTCGCATATATGTTGTGTTGAAGAAAAGCAGTGGGGCCAGACTCAGGATGAAAAGAGTCTGATATGGGTCTAATAAAGACCATTCGACACAAGTTCAGGGGGGAGCATACACTTCTATTAATGCATTGTTGGCATTATCTTAGAAGATCTTGGTTCAATTTCAGTTGTTCTGGTTTGAGGTGGAACAAGTGTAGAGGGAGAACATGGTTGCTGGTCTGAATGATGATTGATAGATGCTGCTGATGAT
>APFE031489674.1:3941-29033 GCA_000404065.3 Pinus taeda
AACTAAATATTATTTATGATTATTATCTTTTACATTATATTTATATTATTTATATATTTTATTCATTACATTGCCTTCTTCCTCAAAAATCTTTGTCCTCAAAGCTTGTCAATGACAAAAGGCTTGATCCCTTTTTCGGCTTTGAACGTCTTTCCATCTTGGAACAGTCATCTTTGTCAATACAAGCTGATATGATCTTCTAAGTGACAAACAAAATTGTCACACTAAGAAAGGATTAGACCATCCGATATTAATCTTCTGTATAGCATTCTGATTACTGGAATTTTGTAATGACTTGTTAGCATAAGACTGGATTGATTTTACATCATTATTCTCTGAAACATCAATTTGTTGTTTTTGGTCTGAATGGTTTCGATACGTAGCATGGTTGATTTTTCTATTCTAATGATTCAGATGCCAATAGGGGACTTTTTTGGTTTGACTTTCCCTTATTGGGCATGTGGCCATTTTTATATTTTCTTCTGGCAAAGATGTTGTTGAGTTGGTTATGAAACATTCACTGGGGATGTTCATTGTTTGAACTGCAACATCCAAGAGCATCTTTTCTTCAACTCGCCTGTCTTCGTCTTGAGTTGTGACATTCACTGAATCGGTATTTGTTGTTTTGTCATCAACTTGAATTCCTACATTTGATGTTCCCTTCTTGATAAGTTGTTGTTCTTGGCTTTCTAATGACTTCTTATCCTTCGTAAGTTTCTTAATTTGCGTCAGCAATTTTTCACTATGGTTTTTAAGTCGAGAAACTTCTTCATTGTTGTCCACATTGATTTTGTCAATTTCTTTTTGCATATTTTGTAATACCTTTTTACCTTCTTGAGACATTACTGTTGAAATATCTGAGATATCTTCAGGTGTTATTGCATTTGATTATAGTGTAAAATCTTGGAGCGCTATTTTCTTCTTCTTGTAAGAAAATGTTAAAAAATTCTTCTTTGTATTTAGAATAAAGGAACCTAGAGTTTCCATCCAGTGTAAGCCCAAAAAAATATCACTATCGTTAAGAGATAAGGACTGCACAGTGAATTGTGAGGTAAAAATATAATCTCCAATATTTAGGTGTATATTGCTTATATCGTATTGTTTGCCAAAAATATTTGTTTCAACTATATTTGATTCAGAAATCACCAATTGATTAGCACATTTAGGACTAACATAATTACTTCTTTCAGTAGGACTGATAGAGATTATGATGTCTCTTCCTGCGAGTGATCCTTTGATTTTAAATAGTGTGTAAACATATGTATTAAAGGTTTCAGGAAACCTTTTGTTACTAGTCTCCATTTTTGCCTTTATGTTTTTACGTAAACAATATGTCAACTGGAGCTATTTTTATTATAAAATATCACTTATTTATTCTATATATATTTTTGAAATATTCTCCTTTAATGTGGATTGTTAAAACTTGAATACCCTTTTATTAAAAAAATACTCCTTTATATTGGTGCCTTCTATATTGTAAGTATTTCTTTATATTAAGACCCCTTTTCAAAATAACTTTATTATCTTAAAATAATAATAGTTTCACTTTCTTTCTTTTTTTAAATAATAAATTGCTCCCTTTTTTATATACTTAATTACTCCCTTGATAACTTTTTAATGTCACCCCACTTAATATATATAAAGGTCACATCTTTTTATATGAAACGATGTTGAAATACCATGGGTTGTTTTTTAAGACCTCTGTTAAAATGTTCTCCACGTAAAAAGTAAAACGTATTCCTTTTGTTTTTTGTTTTTTGCTTTTTTTTTCTTAACTTTTTAAAATACCATGGGCAATTACCATGGGTTGTTTTTAAAACCACGGGCTTCTCCACGTAAGCAGTTTTAAATATACTTGGTATGAGATTTTGTATCCGTTTTGTTTTTTCTTTTACTTTTTTTTGCTTCTTTTAATTAATTACTTATTATATATAATATATAATATATAATAATATATATATATAGATATATAATATATATATTTTTTGTTTTTTTTTTATGGCTAAAGACCTAGAAAAATGGAGAAAAGGAGAAATTTCCAAATATTTAGTGAAATGCTTGAACTGCAACAGCAATAAATTTGACGAAGAGTCGATAGCCAAAGACTTGGATTGGAGAACGAGCTCTGTGCACTGGTTAAGCAACCTAGAAGACTGAACTGCTCAGATACCAAATGAAGCGAACAAAGTTCCTTCTATAAATTAATTACTCCAGAAGACTTGGAATATGAAGTTATCCATTGAGGATATAAATATTATATTAAATATATGAATAAAGAACGATAATGATTTACAAATGAGAACGAGAGGCTTGCTTATATACCAAGCAAGTGTCTCTGAATGAAGAGTCATGACCTATTAGACATGCCTCTTCAACCTAATTACTAGCTTAACTAACTATTATTTATGATTATTATCTTTTACATTATATTTATATCATTTATATATTTTATTCATTACAATCCCAATCTTTGAACTTCATAGTTGGTACTCATCCCAACGGCGGACCTTCGAATATTATATCATCTGGGAGGAGCAGGGTCTGGAGCACACTCTTTGTGGCCACCAGGTCCTTCAATACTTTGGCTTTCCCCTTCCACGGGGGGATGTATGGAGGTAACTTCATCGCGGAATGCTTTTGGAAGACATCCTCTGCCTCATCATCTTGCACCTCAATTTCGGAAATCAAGGCCTACAAGTCTTCCTCCTCCTCTGCTATTTCAATGGTGATGACTTTTCCCTTCTCTGCCATTGAAAATTTTCCAAACCGCGGGTTTCTATTGGATACCCAGTCTGGCCCCATCATTTGCTTGTCTTTTTGTGGTTGTGCCTTGTGTTGTGATTTTGGAACTTCTAGTGTAGCTTGTTATCAGGAATAGTGTCCAGTCGGAGCTGCTATTCCCACTAAGACTGGTAGCTATCTTCGAAACAAACAAGTAAAGTCTACTTTCGCTTTCCTTTATGAAAATAGATAAGAGTGGAACAAAGGACACAAACCTTAGTCTTGTGCTTGGTTCCCTTGCTTGATTCCTCTCCTTCCTGATAGGTCTTTGCCACTTCTTCTTCATCTGCCCATCTTCAAAGAGAACCTATGGAATCAAAGCAGCATACTACTATCGAAGAACAGATATCTATATTCATAAATAACACAGGACCAGATATGTGTTAACCATATAAATGCATATACATTCAAACATATAAGAATATGGAGGAAAACTTGAATAGCTTTATTAATATCAAGAAAAGAAAGAGGATTACAACCAATAGCTCTAACCCAGCATCATCCTCCAGCAAGAAAGCCCTTCTTCACCTCAAGTAAAGCTTAGATCAGCCATCACTATGAAGTTTCACCAGAAAACCAACAACACTTCTCTACGAGTTCCAAGATTCCAACCTATGGATCTCTGTGATGAGGGATCCATATATAGATGATTGTAGGAGGGTGAGTCATCTTCTGGGGTCTTGATTAGTGTCCTCTCTCTAATAGTTCTTGATTCCACTTGGAGACTGATGATCTCTTACGCATCCCTGGTCGAAAACAGAGAGGCAAGTGTCAGAGGGGAAGCTTCTAGAAGATTCCATGATCTTCCACCTCGCAAATTGTCCCTACCATTTGTCCATTCCTGACCATCGCACCCTACAGAGGGGCCATTCAGTATGCATCGCACCCTTTACACTGGGAAGGTGATATGCATCGCACCCTCTGCACTAGGTATTCAGTATGGTCCAGTTTTGACCGTTTCTGAGCAGTTGTTAGTGGAGAACTTCTGGGAGATGATGTAATCAGCTAACCTTGTTCCTTTAGGCAGTGAAGCAACACTTTTAGGGACTTAGGAGCCCTCAGCTTATGGACATTTATGATTGGGGTTGCAGTGCCCAAAAATGTCTATAACACAACTGCCACCTCTCTAGGATCCTCATGGGCCATATAGGGCTCGGCGGTAACTTTGGCGAATCACACTCTTGTTCTAGCAGCTGTCATTATGTCTACACTTAAGGATGGTAAGAATACGTGACACTCAATGCTTTGTACTTTCTCAACTCTTAAACAACCAAGTTTTGCTTTGGAGCTTGCCCCGGGGTTTTCATAGTGACCTCTGAATTTGAATTCGACCCTTCCCACCACTTATTCATCATTAATGACTTCTTGGTGGCAGATCGTCCCAAATCTCATTCTTAATTCGTGTCTTAATTGTCCACTGCCCACTCCCTTTTTCCTTAAATTAGAACTCTTTTCATGAACAGTGACACCAACGGTCACCTTCCAACCTACTCGTGCAACAGCACAACCCCTTATGCACGGTAGCGACCCCTATGATGTCCCAATCCTACGGGCAATCTTTGTCTTGTGTATCTCCCATACAGACTCTTTTATGGCCCATGCTCTCTTTCATCTTCTTGGAATGTTGAGACTGTGCTTCCTACAAATAGTTAGGTGGTCGCACCCCCGGTGCGAGGCTTCAAGTTTCCTGCTAGCCTGGGCTACGGGCACCCCTTAACTACCTTTGCATCCATCAGTGTGTTGTGTTCTTCTTTTTATGGTATGCTCCCCTATCTATTAAGGTGTGGTCACAACCATGGTAGCAGGGTCATAACTTCTTCTAATGCAGTAGTATCGCTGGCTAGACCTTGTCTCATCATGCTTAGTTTCTCGATGCAGACTGCTTGCATTACTTCAGTTTCTAGTTTGTTGATTTCTTCTTCCAATGTCATGCTTTTATTCCTTAATCATACCCAATCTTCGTCAAGTTCACGAAGTTTCAAGCTCCCTCACTGAATGGCTTCCTGTAACTACCTAATTCCTTTACCCAAGTCCTTGTGTCCTATCCCAACTGCTAGAGCTATGGTATGGGGATTCTTCTTTGCTCTCTTGGTTTCATCTCTTCTTGTTAGTGTTGGGGTTATTTCCGCGCTCCAGATTTTTCTTATGGCCCATCGAACCGCTGGTACGTGCATGTCCCACTCAGCTCGTCTCACCTGGTGAACTCTGTTCATGATTCCGCATAACCTTTTGAATGCTCCATTGTGGAATATTTGTGGTGTGCGTCGCTGCATCTGGTTCTGATTTTCGATCCGTAGTCCGGGATTTGTTTGCACAACACACGCTACACCCATCGACACAGGTGTGCATGCAAACTGCTTCGTCTTGGATGCTATCTCTCGTTCGATGCTGGAGACTTCCAAACTGCCAGCACATCCACCTTCTACATTCACGCCAGTTTACAATGGTCTCTTGATGTGTACTCCACCATAGTGTGGGTGTTGCGCACAGTGCCCATTCCAACGCACTATACCATTGTTGTTCTGGTATTACACTTTGAAATTCATCCATGAGTTCACCCATCATTGTTACTCCATCATATGTTTGCAATTCCCTTGCCTCTTTCGTCACACAACGTAGGGATCTAATCATCATGTTGCAATTTAGCATTGTCACTTTGTGCAGTCAGTTTTGCCATCGTTCTACTTCTTCATTTGAATATGAAGTACAAGAATTGTCGTGCTCCCATGAGATTCTCCCATCTACAGTCGGGTTCACCTAATCCTAGTCTTGTACCATCATCTGGTAAATACAATCGAGCTCATCGTTTCTTTCATCATCCTGCACTAGTTTGGTGTAGCGCGCTCCTTCAGCTGGGTCTAGCAAAACTACTATGCAAAGGGACTTTTTCTCAAATATCATGTTTCACTTCTTTAGGTTAATGACTCCATTCATATCAGTGGCCCAGTCTATTCCTAGCAACACAGGATATGGATTGTTGTCATCAACAATCTCTATTACTTCAAATTCCGTCTATGTGCTCGCGCCTTTGATATCAACTGTACCCCTTGCAACCTCCCTATGGGAAAAATATTTTGTTGTTTCACCATCCATAATTGAATAGGGGACCACTTTAATGCGGGCCTACCCATACGTTCCCATGTTTGCTTTGGTAATATATTTGCGTTTGAACCCAAGTCTAGGATTACCTGATCCATTTCATACTCGCCAATCTGCATCATCAATCTCATTTCCCTCTTAGTGTGCAATGCATGCTTTCCTAGTTTCTAGACTACGCGCAGTTCCCGTAGCCCTATGCACCTAATTATCAACTCCTGTAGTCCTTTAACCTCCTTATTGTCACGCGGCGATTTCATGCATGTCTCCAAAAAGGTAGTAAGCATAGAAGGATCTGTTCCTGTCTCTAGTTGATCCTTACATCCTGAAGTGGAGTTCTCCGTGAAGCTCTTCTTAGATTCCATGCGCGTCTCCTTTGCATGTTCTAAGTCAAACTCAAGTTCTTTTGTAGGGGCCCTGCGAGCCCATGTATCTTCCTTAGGCTACTTCCCCTTATCCTCCCCTATGGTCACACTACTTCTGAGCATGATATTCACATTTGGGTCTTCTTCACATGGTTTAGACCTCATCATTTGAATATTTTGAGTCGAACTAGGCTGAAGTACTCCTTTCTTGCGCATATATGCGATCAACATAGGACAATCTACTGCTTCATGATCGAACTAAGCACAATATGAACAAGATATTCTTGTTCAGTTGGTACAATCATAGGCATAGT
Source organism: Pinus taeda (assembly GCA_000404065.3). Classification (NCBI taxonomy): domain Eukaryota; kingdom Viridiplantae; phylum Streptophyta; class Pinopsida; order Pinales; family Pinaceae; genus Pinus; species Pinus taeda. The sequence goes on from APFE031489674.1 coordinate 10,498, forward strand.
GCCCTGGTCCGATGCATTTGTAACAAACTAACTATCCACAACCCCTTCCTGGCCCCATTCCTCCTCATCCTCAACCTCGCCCTTGAAATCCATCGTGTGTCATTCCCGCTACTGGGTCGAGGGCTCACATTTCTGTCTGCATCCAATAGGCTGGGGTCCAATCCATCATTAACTTGTAGCTTCAACAAGTACACTCGTCATGGCCCACTAACCTACAAAAATTACAAAACAGTTGTTGGGGTACCATTATATGCTTCTGTAACAAATGAAAATTATTCGTTGTGTACTTTCCTCCTATCTGACGGATCGCGCACCATAGTGTAGGTGCTTCACTTGGTCCTACCTGTGCCTATGGTCTTAATGACATCACCCCCGCTCCTGCCAAGTAGTTCATGAATACCAAACAGTGGTCCTTGTCATGTTCCTGGCCTTTTCATTTTATGCACCACACTTCTTTGCGTGCCTTCGTCCGGGGTGCCCTATCCTGCTTCAAACTCTACATTTCTAGGTAGATATTCTATAGTTGCGTTTGGATTTGTTGAACTCCCAGCATCGAATCCTGTAACGGTGTTTCATGCAACCTCATCTCCATTTCCAACGCTTCGGCCTGGGTAGCGAGTTTCTATTGCCACAATGCCATCCTAAGGTGTGGTGTAAGAGATGCCACAAAACATGCACGATGTTGTGCATCTGTGAGTGTCATATTAGCCTCCTGGATCATACTCTTCAGCCACTGATTTAGATCCCACGATGTCTTGCCTAGAAGCATCGCAATCTCTTTAAATCTGATGATTGACTTTTGTCTCTGATTTCAGCCTACTAAATTCTTTGTTCAGCACATTTTAGATCTCTGCTGTTCCAACATTTGGGTGATCATTTGAGTGATTGATATACCATGTCAATGCACGATCCTACAGTGCGCTTACCAATGTAGCCTTCCTAATGTTTTCATTCGTCACACCTTGTGCTTCCCACATTTCTCTCACCACAAACCAGAATTGGTCCAGATCCTCATTCCCTACTCCTCTGAATATGGGTAGCTTGATTGCACTCGCCATGCTAAACTATAGGTTTGGTGGAGTTGGAGTGGGTGAAGATGGAGGTGAAGTAGGTGAAGCAGGTGATGGCATAAGTGGAGGTGGTAACTGCGGAATGTGCTACCTTATCAAACTAAACGCACTTCTCTGAGAAACCCAAGCGAGCTCTTCCTCGCTCTCTCGTGAAAGTGAAAATAAGGGACTATTTCCTAATCCCTCGCTACCTTTGTAGATCTTTCCGCTCCGCATCGTTCCAAACATTAATGTATTCACATAAACTGCTTTTCACATAACAACAACTTAATCCAAGTATTCAACGATTTAATGTACTTACCTCGTGGTCCCTTGATAAAATGTCATTCTGCTTCGTTATAGTGCACAGTCGTGTCTACCGCAAAATCAGTGATAAACCCCCCATTATCTAGTCGAGCCAATGGTCCATAAATCGCGTGATCTTATCTTCTGATGCCTCTAGTCTGCGCACTAACTCCAGAGTCCACACTATCAGTTGGTCGAGCTTACACCTTCCCTGGTTGTTGGCTAACCTCATGATCCACTTGTATAGTTCAGATGGAAAGGATGTGAAGAAGATTTCATGGATTTCCATATACATGTAGCGATCCAACCACCTTTTCTCGGATACTTGTGGAGTTCTATTTTCTTGTGTCACGAAATTGTGAAGCTTCTTATCCAACCACTCTTCAATTTCCTTCTTTGTTGGGTTCCAGTGGCATGACATCAGGCATCCCTTAGGCAAATCCTAGTCCTGGCAATGGAACCACTTGTTGCCTTGTTGGGGTCTGACCCAGGTTCAGAAGTGATTTAGCCAAAAAAATCCTGAAACTACCGACCCATTTGGCAACAGTCTATGGTGCGCGGATTGAGGTATCACCTGAGGTAGTATGTGGGGGTGATGGAACCAGGTTTATGCACCCTAGGGATGTCTTGATGAATTATGGGAAGTCCACGAACTGAACCTGTGCACTTGCATTGCTCCGCGTAGCCTTTTGTCCTTCGCAACTTGTGCAACTGCTTCTATGTAGCTCTGTAAAGAGTGCAAAGAGGTGTTGTCTAGATCTTTATTCTTTACTATGCTTTTATTATAGACCTTAACTTAATTATGTGGGCCCAACCTTTATAACAAGTGCGTGCAATCATAAATTGTAAAGAGATGAATAAATATAATAGAATTATAGACACAGAATATTGCAAAATCAACTTATCTTTTATTAATTCTCTGTCCCAATACAATCCCAACTCCGCCCTACGCACTTAGCTGCAAGGGTCCACGCACACAACTGTAGACTCTACCAGGCCTCTATGCACATAGCTGCAGAGCCTCTTCCTACTACTACAACCCAAGACGTGGACTTATAGACTCAAAGCTAATTCATCATCCAAAATCCATATGACTTCTCAAAGTTAAGACTGACTTTACACTTAGAGCCTCGCTCTATTTATACAATTACCATACATTAAATTATATTATTTTAGGATGGAAAACCATAAACTCTCACGTTCCAGTCCTACATTTTGTGGGGTCTTTGTGTTACACTTTTACCAAAATTCAGGATTTAAACCCCAAAAACATACTATGGGGGGGATCTGCTGCCCAATAGGAGAGGAGCCCTTTCCTCATTCTCCAAAACATTATTTATAATTTTCAAAAGGAATCCCAAAATGGGGTGATGTTGAAGAAGTTTTCAGTCCATCTATTTCGAAGCTGAAAATCCTCTTCCTCTCTTTATTGTTGCAAGCTCATTGATTTTAGCACTCTTTGCCTCATCTCTCCAACAAATTCCCTACCAAAAAACAAACAAGAAACCAATTAGAATTGCATAGCAAAATTGAAAGTACAAATTTGGGAAAATGAACTGTCCAATTAAAAATATAATTAATTGAAAGAAAATTATGCTTCTCATTGATCCCTGTCAAGACTTATATGGCTCAAGAGGGTTTCCTTCAAACCAAATTACAACAGTAAAACTCTTAGCAAATTAATTTCTAAACATAAATTTAGAAAATTAGTTTTTTTGTTACAAATTCAAAGCTCCAACTTCTTCTAGTTTTAAGGTATATTTAATGACCAAATGTGTTCATCAAGCCACTCTCAAAATCGTTTGCATGGTTTTATCTTTCCAATGAGTCGTCTTGGGCCTCATTTGTCCAAATGGAACTCAAGATATCAACTTCCAAAGTTGGGTTGTCAAAACTACCAAAGTGCTGGAAAATGCATGTCTAAGCAAAAAATTGGGCACTTTTAATTAAAATTTTAATTCTAAACTATATTAATAAATTTTAATAATCAAATAATTATAATTAAATAAGAATTAATTGGCATTTAACATAAATTTAAATTAGTTATATTCAAATTAAATGAATTTTAATATAGAATTCAATATTTTGATAAACTAATAAGTTACTAATTAAATAAAAATATAAAGATTAAGCTTAAATAAATTAATTAAAAATAAAAAATTATTAAGTTAATAATTAAAAAAATTGAATTAATAAAAAAAAATGTGAAAAGGTGGATAGGTGGCTCTACTGGTTCGTGAGCCATGACCATATTAAAGGGAGGTATAAGATGTATGAAGTGGGAGGTAGGAGTTAAAAGGGGCACAAGGAGGAGTTATAAGGAGGAAGGGATGAGGATTTAGAGTGATAAGGAGGGAGGATGATCCCGAGAGGTTGGGGGTGTAGAAATTAATGTATAGATTTAATACTGCTCATGAAATTTTCTAAATCGCAAGACTTGAAATTACTCTGCTGATCTATAGAAGTTAATTCACCATCTGAAACAAGAATCATTGACACAAAAAAAGAAACATCACACATACACTGAGATTTATCTAGGGGAAAGTGACTCCTCAAAAATCCTTACTGTTTGTATTGCATTAATCAAAGAATAAAGGAGAAATACAATGATTTCTCAAGCCTGAGCGCACCCTGCAAATGTATAGTCTATCCCTTTGCTTCACTAGATGAACCTGGCCCAACACTAAGCCAATTTCAAGCCTTCCCAAGCTCTTATTTCCATACATTGTTCCCTTGGGAAATTCCCCTATTTTTTAGGAATGTTACACCAAGGAATTGCACAACAGCCTTAGGGGAATCTTTGACTCCATGCATCACCTATACAACTAATAATACACTTCCCTTGAATTCCAATCTCAAATGGGAAACTCAAATTGTATGCATGCATAAGCTCATTTAGGTTAGTTGATTAGTTATTTGGATGATCACTGAGTGTGGTTGAAGTTCCACTTCCACAACTTGACCTTCCATGTAAAACCCTCCTTCCACATTAACCAAAGCTAAATGGTCCTCTGGGGTAAACATGTGACGAGAGGATGCTATGATCTTATTCAAATCCCCATGTACAATTAAAGAAGTGGAGCCAGTAAAACAAAATCAAACTGACCTTTCACACATTCTACAGAACCTTCAGTAACCAACCAACCTTTCTAGGTGACCAACCCCTGAGGCAACTTAACATTTTAATAACCTAGAGCCTCAGTTGCTCCCATGACATGCGCAAGCATTCGAATGGGACCCTGTAGTTTCTCCCACGATAAGGGTATGCCAATGATTGGGAACTTTTCTAGCTAGTTCTGAGCTAGCGACCTTGGATTCGGTGCCACTTTTTGAGGGATAGGACTCATGAATTACTCAAAACTCCATGAAACTTCCAAAAATGAAAAGTACCATAAAAAATTATACTAATACAAATACATGAATAAATACTTGATTGGACCCCTACTAGCCATGATAGGCATTTCGTCAAACATATCATAAATATACATTCTATAGGTCATAAAAATAGATATGAGCATAGGGGTCTCATACTTATCTAAGAATCACTAAGAAGCATTTATGCCTTATCACATTAGTTTCATTATCATGTATTAGATCATATCTTCATGTTTCATTCATTTGCAAATCAAAACATGATGAGAGCCATACATCATGACTATCATAAAACATGCTCATAACCAACATATAACAAACATAAATAACAAGGATATAACCTCCGTACAAACCACATATGAACCAATACCACATAAAATACCAAGGAGAAGGAGCTCTTATTAACAAATGCATAGGCCAACCAGATATGGGACTTCCATGAACCACCCGACCATAGATTGGGCTGAACCAAATCTCTCTTTCATCCAATCACTCCCTTGTCATATTCCAAGCATGAATGTGGGATCTCATGAAACAAATACAACAAATTTGAACTAGGGATTTCAAAGGAAAATCCACCTCAACCATCAACTAGTGATTCCACCTCACGGTCAAACATCACTAACCTTCACCATATTGGTCTCCACCAAAGTTGTCTAGGGCTCTAGAGTGTTTGTTCCAACGAAGCCTTCTAGGACTAGAAACTCAACCCACAACTACTATCGAGCTCTAGAGCGTTTGTCCAACCAAGGCTCTAGGAATAGTAACTCAACCCACCAAGGGCTCCAGAGAATTTTTCCAGCCAAGGCTCCAGGGCTATTAACTCAACCCAAGATGTTATGGGGCTTCCAAAGTGTTTTTCCAACCAAGGCTCTAAGAATTAATAACTCAACCCACAGCCATAGGAATATGATAACCAACCATAAAACAAAAGTAAAACCCATAACACCATGGGTATCTAGGAAATGGAAAGGCTAGGAAAAAACACTGTCAATCCAGGAAATCATCCATGCCAATGGCAGATCATAACCAAAGAACCACATGCATATTCCATGCATGCCAAAACTAGAAAGGAAATCATACATGCAACTCAGTACTTGCAAGAAAAACTCGTTGTAGTTGTTGATGCTGATGTCCTCTTACACTTTTCTGCTCTTCCTTTTTCTTCTTGCTCCAAAACTCCAAGTATGCCACACTCCTCCAAAAGTACTCCAAGAAAACTCTAAGTGTCCAAGAGTATCGAGGAGAGAGTAGAATAGAGAGCTCCAAGCTAAAACTAATAAAATTCCGTCAGCTTATCCTCATAAGCTTTTTTATTAATGAGGCCTCTATTTTATTCAATTTATGTTATTTTCTTTCATTTTCCTCCTCACATGAAACCTGTGGCCTTTCACCTTCATTTTCTCCTATTTTCCATTATTTTCATAAATAAAATGCCAATTAATGTCTCATGTCTTTCCAAATCCCTTTCCATTGCATTTACCAATTTCCATAGCCATTAATTAATCACAAGTGATCCCCATCATTATGTTTTTTCCCAACATTCAACTTGGAATATGTGTCCCATGACCTAGGTTATTATTTTTCATTTATTAACTTTATTACATGGATTTTTTACCAAGGCTGTTACAGAACCCTCCCCTTGGGGGAACACTGTCCTCGATGTTCAATAACACCTACAACAAACAAGACTACTGAAAAGAAAAACATATTTCCCATAGAGCTTTATAACTCATTGCAATATTTATAATGATCATCCTCCTGAGAATTAAACCAACATGAAAAACATAAAAAAATGAAAACCTTAATGAGATGACACCCATACCGCTTATTGGAGCTTTACAACACAACTCATGGTGGTATTTACATCCATATACCAAAACATATGCCAAAAACATTCACTCAACAAACAAATAGAGAAGGATACATAACCCTCATCCGATCTGCCATCTCCCATGTAGCTTCATCACGTGCAAAATCTTGCCACTATACTTTAACCTACTCTATTACTCAGTCCCAGAACATGAACAACTTTCTCTAGAAAAGTCAATGAAGTTCTGGTTGGAATTCTCCTTCTTGCTTCACTTGCAATACAGACTATTCAATCACATTATCAACATATTTAACATACTTCTTAAGCAATGACACATCGAAAAAATCATGGACTTTAACTATTGGAGGTAGTGTAAGTCAATAGACTATTGGTCCAATCCTCTCAAGGATCTTGAAAGGTACGAAAAACTAAGGTTCCATCTTGGCACATGATCCAATCCTCAAGGAGCTCTTCTTGGGATTGATGCATAAGTACACCTATTACCTGACCTGAAAATCCTTAAACAAATTATTCCGATCTGCATAACTCTTTTATCTATCATGTGTTTCCTTCATATTCTTCTTTATTATGTGCATTTCTTGTTCCATTTTTGCCAACATATACATTCCAATCAACACCTTTTTTCACTGGATCACGCCATACTTGGTTCAGAATGAATTCTTGTGAATGTACTCTTTTTTAATGTGTACCTGATGATATCTCGATCTTAGGTTGATCTTCAAGAACATTTCTAATCCCTTCAACTGATCGAACAAGTCATCAATCCTCGAAAACATATACTTGTTATTTATTGTCACATTTTTCAACTACCTGTAATCAATGCATAACCCAAAAGTACCATCCTTATTCTTCACAAACAATATCGGTGCACCCTAAGGTTATACACTTGACCTAATGTATCCTTTGTCAATCGTTTCTTTCAATTGTAACTTCAACTCCACCAACTCAAATGTTCTCATCCTATAAGGTGCCTTTGGTGTTGGTGCTACCCTTAGTACCAACTCAATGGAAAAGTTTACTTTCTTGTGAGGTGAAAACTCAGAAATATCCACATGAAATACATCCTAAAATTGTTTTAAGATTGGATACCTTCTCAATACCTCGATATCCCCAACTTCCTTACCTTTATCACTGGAAATATGCATTGCAAATAACACACACCATTTTCTATGACTGCACTTTCCTTGCATAGTTGTCACCATTCTAACTGATGTTTCCTTCTTCTTGCCCTACAAAACTCTTTGTTCTCCATTCTCATCCAAGAACTCAATAGATTTTTTATAACAATCCACCTTATTCCTATGAAGACACATCCAATCCATGCCCAAAAGCATACATACGATCCCAACAACAATACATTCAAATGTGCCAATGTAGGCATACCATTCAACTCAAATGCATAAGCTCTTACCCAATGATGATCTCTCTTATTTGTACCTTTAGCCAACTGCACTAACCAAGATTTTGCATGCACTTCTTTATTCAAGCCACACTTATCCACCAATTTAGGATTAGCATAGCTATAATCAAATCGAAGTTCAATAAAGATATAAACAACTTGATCATAAAGCTGACTAGCCATATCAATAATAACTTCTTGGTGGTCTTCCTTCCTATTATCCAACATTGCATTGATTCGAGGAATACTCTGTCCAACATCCCCCACTATCTCCACCTCCTGAGCACTTTAGATCTAAATTCTACCACCTTAATGATGTGGACAATCTCTCCTGCAATGCTTTCCTCCACAAGTACAACACCATATGGGCTTACTATCACCACCCTCATTCTACTTAGACTAAAATCCATGTCCTTTGTCAGATGCATTGGACTTCTTATGTGGTTTTTCATTCTCTTTCTTACTTGTACCTTGATATCTTGTTTCCTTATTGTCCTATTTTCATTTATTCTTAACATTAACCTTCCAGTCCTACTTAGTCTCAGATCTTCACTTTGATTGCTCATAACAATGCTTTAGCTTCTGGATGGCTTCCTCTAATGATCTAGACTCATCATAATCAATCTTATATTTGAAATCTACTAGAAACCCACTGATAAATCATTGGATCTTGGAATTATCCTCCTTGAGTCAAGGCAAATATCTCAATAACTCCAAAAATATGCTAGTCTACCCCTCATCGATCATAGATCCCATCCTCATCTGATAGATTTTTTTTGCCCTATCATCATAGTATCTCTCTAATAGATACTTCCACCTAAATAGTCTCTCATACTCATTCCAAGTCAACTCCTCTTCATGAATATCTCTGAAATTGTTTACATCTTCCCAACAAATATATTATTTACCTTTAAGACTGAATGTGGCTATTTTGGCCTTCATGTTCACTGAGTAATCATGCAATATAAAGAGATTATTCATAACAAGAAATAATTCTTCTACATCCTGTGACTTCTTCATTTCCTCGTCAAATGTAGGTGGATTTAATTTCCTGAACTCATCCAGAAAATATCCCCTGTCACTCCTCCTGTAAGGATGATAATGACGATGACCATGATACTTGTCTGAACCAAAACTAGAATAGTACTTGTGTCCATCACCTCTCCTATCAAGAGTATCCAAGAGTCTTCCATATCTAAGCATGTCATCTCTATCTAACCTGTGGCCACCATGATACCTATTGCCATATGCCTCATATGTCCTATCCTCCTATCCATGGTTGATATGAAGTGGTCCCTATCTCTGCAATTCTGACAAACTCTAAATAATTACTGCATTGGCTTTTGCTTGTTTCTCCTGTGCCTGCATGATTATGCCATTATCTTCTTTGCAACTCCTTATTTCTTCCTTCAAGCTTTTCAATGTGCCTACTAATTCAAAAGAGTGCCCAAAACCATGTTTCTGATCTTATTCATAGGGAGAGTCTCATGAACTATATTCTACCATCTTGATAGTCATATTTATTCTCTTCTTCTTGCAAGGTATATCATGTCAGCTAAACCAAATCATAAACAAATGAACATACCTCATTTTAATTTAGGGAAGGATATCTCATCTGCAAAACCAATCAAATTAGCACAATACATATATAAACATAATCATATCCACATTTAATCATCATTTCAACCATTATCTAGTTATCAATGTAGGACTATACTAACCACATACCATGACTTCATGCACAACAACCATCACCAAGTCAATGTATGTGTAACAACATAGAAACATTGATATGCATAACCAGTGCATAATCGACATATATTCACAAAAAATACAATTAGTAACAATGTCATCAACTTTCACATAGTGACAAAAATGCAACCATGACCACCACCATGCATACTCAACAAGTAAATAGACCACAAGCATAAGGAACACATATGGAACTAACATGTATGCATGATTGACACACTTCCCATCCAGTCCAAGGGGTGAACCATCCTCTTATACCACTCTATAACACCCTCCTCCCAAATTTACCTAAGTTAACTGGTACGCTAGGGTAAACATGTGACAAGAGGCTACTATGATCTAATTCAAATCCCCATATACATTTAAGGAAGTGGAACCAGCAAAACAAAACCAAACTAACCTTCCACACATGTTACAAAACCTTCAGGAGACAACCAACCTTTTTAGGTGACTAAACCCCAAGGAAACTTGACATTTTACTGACCTAAAGCATAATTTTATCCCATGACACGGGCTTTCACGTGACTGGGACCCTCTAGTTGCTCCCACAACAAGGGCAAGCCAACGACTGGGGACTTTTCCAGCTAGTTTTGAGCGAACGATCCTATATGTTTTGCCACTTTTTAAGGGCCAGGACTCAGGTCAATGCCTAGAACTCAATGAAACTTCCATAAATGAAAAGTAACATAAAAAAAATGATACTATACAAATACTTAAATAAAGACTTGACTAGACCCCTACTAACTATGACATGCATTTCTTCAAACATGTCACAAATATGCATTCTGCAAGTCATAACAACAGTTCTAAGCATAGGGGTCTCATAATTATCTAATAATCGCTAAGAAGCATGGATTTATTATCACATTAGCTGAATTATCATCTATTAGGTCATATATTCATGGTTCATTCCTTTGCAAATCAAAACATGATGAGAGCCATACATCATCACTGTCATAAAACATGCTCATAACCAACATATAACAAATAGAAATAACAAGGATATAACAGCCATAAAAACCACATATGAACCAACACATTTACACATAAAATACCAAGGAGAAGGAGCTCTTATTAAGGAATGCATAGGATGACTAGATATGGGAATTCCATAAACCACCCAACCATATATTGGGCTAAACCAAATCTCTCTTTCAGTCAATCACCCTCGTGCCATATTCCAAGCATGAATATGAGATTTCATTAAACAAATCCAACCAATCCAAACTAGGGATTCCAAAGGCCAAACCACCTCAAACCTAAACCAATGATTCCACCTCATGGTCATATATCACTAGCCATCACCATACTGGTTTCCACCCAAGCTGTATAGGACTCCACGATGTTTGTTCCAAACAAGTCTTCTAGGACTATTAACTCAACCCATAACTGCCACCAGGATCTAGAGTTTGTCCAACCAAGGATCCAAGACTAGTAACTCAACCCACCAAGGGCTCTAGAGCATTTGTCCAAATAAGGCTCCAGGACTAGTAACTCAACCCATGTTATTATAGGGCTTCCAGAGCATTTTTCCAACCAAGGCTTTATGAACTAATAATTGAACCCACAACCAAAGGAATACGAGAACCAACCAGAACATAAAAGTAAAACCCATTAAACCATGGCTATCTAGGAAATGGAAAGGCTGGGAAAAACCATTGTCAATCCAAGAAATCTTCCATGCTAATGAAAAATAATAACTAAATAACCACATGCATGCCAAAACTAGCAAGGAAACTATACATGCAACTAGGGTATTTTTTAAGGATTTAATATTTTTCCTATATATAATACTATAGGCGAATATTTGTTATAGACATATTTGGACACTGTAACCCCAATCTTATATGTCAATAAACCAAGGTCTTTTTAACCCCTAAAAGTGTTGTTTCATACCCTAAAGGATCATGGTCAACTGATTACATCATTCCCCAACACTTCCACCAGAAAAACCACTCAGAACTGACCAAAACTGGCCATACAGATTGTTCCATTGTTAGGGTGCGATGCATACTGACTCCTATACTAGCCAGGTGTGATGCATACTAAAGAGGCCTTCTGTGGGGTGCGCTGAGCGAGAATGGACAAATGTCCGAGAAAATTTGCTAAGTGGATGCTCATGGAATCTTCTAGAAACTTCTCCTATGACACTTGCCTCTCTGAATTCGCCTAAGGATGAGTAAGAGATCCAAGAAATCTCTAAGTGGAGCCAAAAACAACAAGTGGAATGACACTAATCAAAAACCCAGAGATGAATCACACCCTTGCAGACATCTATAAATGGATCCCTCATCCGAGAGATCTAGAGTCTGAAATTTGTAATTTGCTAGGAAGTGCTAATAGTTTGTCTTTGAGAAGGAGCATTGTATTGTTGGGTGATCTTGATTTTCATGAGGTGAAGAGGGCTTTGATGCTGGGAGGATGATGTTGGATCAGACAGCTAGGTTGTAATTCTCCCTTCTATTTTAATAAATTTCTTTGAGTTTTCCTCCATACAATCGTGTATTTGTGAATGCCATTGTATGTTCATTGTATTTCTGATTCTGCAATGCTTATGATGTAATAGATTGAGATGCTTTGATGGTGTCTTGTTACTTTTCCTCTACAGGTATTCTTTAAGTGGGATAAGTAGGAGAAGAGTTGCAAGCTCTATCAAGGGGGAGATAAATCAAGTAAGGAGTCAACCAGAAGATTCAGGTTGGTTCCTTTTCCTCTCTCTTATCTATCATACATAGAGGAAATCCCAAATTTCTTTGATTGTTAGTTTCTAGGATAGATACTAATCCTATAGGGCTAGTAGATTGAAAAGACACTAGTTTGCTTGGAAACACTATTCTAGTTTGAAAATTCATATGTATAGAATGTAGGTTTATTTTGAATAAAAGGCACGTAATTTAGTATTAAAACTAGTAATGTTTTGACAAATATCATCCATTTAAGAATATATATGGTAAAAATGGGAGAATTGTTAACCAAATTTGTGAATATGTTTTTTCATAAAATGTCCAAAATATAGCCAATTTGTGAAATTTCACCCCTAAAATTCTCCCTACATGCAACTCGGTCCCTGCAAGAAAAAATCGTTGTAGTTGTTGATCTTGATGTCATCTTGTGTTTGCCTTCTCTTCCTTTGCCTTATTTCTCCAAAACTCCAAGTATGCCATAGTCCTCCAAGAGTGCTCCAAGAAAACTCTAAGTGTCCAAGAGTATGGGGGAGAGAGTAGAATAGAGATCTCTAAGCTAAAATTAACAAAAGTTTGTCAGCAGATCCTTAGAAGCCTTTTTATTAGTGAGGCCTCTATTTTATTCAATTCCATTATTTTCCTTCATTTTCTTCCTTACCTGCAACCTGTGACCTTTCACCTTCCTTTTCTCCTATTTTCCTTTATTTTCATTAAAATGGAAATTAATGTCTCATGCATTTCCAAATCCTTTTCCATTTCCTTTTCCAATTTTCATAGCCATTAACTATTCATAAGTGATCCCTATCACTATGCTTTTTCCCAACATTCATCTTGGAATATGTGTTCCATGACCTTGGTTATTATTTTTCCTTTATTAAATCTATTACATGCATTTTTTTACCAGGGATGTTACATTCCATTAGTTCCTCCAATAGTTATAACTAGTTTAACTGACCAACCAAAATTAACTCAACCTAGGCTCCTAAAATTTAGGAACCCACTGCACACAACTAAATTTCATGCCCCTAACTTGAATTAACTGAGCTAGACTCCTATTTTTTTAGGAATCAATAGAAATAAATTGAACCTCAACTCGTTAACTCAAATTGAGCATTCCTAACTGAATGACAAGTGCCATGTCACCTCAATTAACTCCTCCAAGTTATTTTCTAATATGGAATTTTGAATTTCCTCAATTTAATTAAGGCAAAAATAAAATTGATACTTTCTTGTTGCATTTCAACACTCCCTCTTAATAGGAAATATATTGTCAACAACCCTATTCCCGCACCTATGGAATGTGTTGCATTCAACACCTTTCACTGTTATTGCTACAATTGCAACGTCTACAACTAAGAATCATAAAAAAGAATTAATCAATTGTGTCTGCAACTGTCTACTAGGAAAACTATGCTACTGTTGACTCTGTTATTGAGCCTCCTGCTTTGTTGTCAACACTCCTCTACACTCCTCAATATTTTATTGACATTGATCCTCTTGCTACTGAATACTATGGGACCCCATGACAAGGTAATGATCCATGAGAAAAAATCCTCTATGGACCCTGCCGAAATTTCTACAACTCTTGGACTAAGGATCTACATCACTACACCTCACTCTTGGAGGTATAAATGCATGTGCTCCCTCTTCCCACTTGGCTAAAATTCTCCCCCTCTTGGAGGTTTCTTCTTCAGTGGATGTATCCACTCTACCTCCTAGCTGCTTCTCCATTTGTGGTTGTTCCACAACTTCTTGAGGCTTCTCCTGAGGCTGCATCTTGAGAGGTATAACATGCTCCCTCTCAACCATCAAATCTATAGTCTTTGCCTTGTTCCTCAAGGTTTTGCATGCATATTCTACCTCAAGTGCATATAGGTTCTTATCTCGAACCCTGATCTTCTTCATCTATCCCATGGATATGTGTCTCAATAATTCCTTTCCTTTGTTTAAAATCACATCATAACCATGACCTTCCAAAACTACAATGGAGACAAGATTCTTCTTTCAGCCTAGAAAAAACACCACATCCTTGAGTCTGAGAGGGGAGCCTGACTCCCTCTGAAAGGTGACTATATCAATCTCGATCACATTTTACCTTCCATCATCTCCAAAATCAATGTTCATATGGAGATATTTCTCCTCCAAGTCACTGAAAAAGTCTTTATTCCTCGTCATATGGAATGAGGCACCGTCGTCGAGATACCACACACTTCCCAGAACTATGTTAGCCATTCACATAATGAGAGTAAAATAATCCTCAAACTACAAAGCCAAGGATTCACTTGTTGATGCTATTGTAGGTTCCTTCTTGCTTGCCTTATTCTGTGGACACTTCATGGCATAGTTCTCGAATTTATGACAATGAAAGCACTTGATTTTGGACATTTCTTTCTTCTTGCCATCTTAGCTGGAATGAGCCTCAACTTGGAGATTGTTCTCCTTGGTCTTCTTTCCCTTGCTGACTAATGAAAATTCCTCTTCCTCTTCATTGGAAGAGGTCTCATCTTTGGTATTCCACCTTATATCTTCCTACACTAGATCATACCATAACCGCTCCTAACTGAGTAGTTTCTCTCTACCATTTACCGAATCTTAATAGTTATTCTAGCTATTGGGAAGGCCCAAAAGGGATAGAGCTACCAAGTCTTCTTCAGGGACATTAACATCAAACATTCCAAGTTCATCACAACACTTCATAAACCGACTTAGGTACTGTGGAATGTTTTCATTCTTTTGCATCTAGATACTTCAAATCTTTGTTGGCTAGTTGAATTGTTTGTGAATTAAACATTCAAGTACCACATTAATTATCGACCAGGGAAAGTCCTTTTATTTCAAAGGCACTGCGTACTGTATGTACTGAAAGTCCAAAAGCATCAAAAGCTGTAGTATACGTACTTCTTACGTTATATCATTACAGTACTTTAAAATGAAAACAATTAATTAGAATTACAAATCTGAGAAACGAAATAATGAACGTTCTGCTGGCAGAGGATCAGGACCCTATCCTCCAGATGGGGATGTCCAGCACCTGCCCCTGTTATCAGAATTGCTAATGCACACAGCACTCTCATTCACCGGTGAGAAACAAACTCAAAAAGCAATGAAACAGAGTACTAGTAAAGCAAAGGATACCAGAGGAAATGTTGTCAAATCCACACAGAGTACCGAGAAGAACTTAGCATACATCTACACAATCAGCAGGAAAGTAAATGGGTGAATCTTGTGAGGAAGGTGGGCCCAGTCCTTCTCACAAGATTCCCCGAGAAAACGAGGACGGACTTAAGTGCTCAAAACCAGTTTTATATTCATCTGCCAAAAAGATTAAGTACAATGGAACTCAGACCTGCTGATGTTCTTCAAAACCTTAATTACAGACCGACTACTTCCCCCCCGTTTCATGTAGATGTCTCCTCTTTATAGAGGAGACATCTACTACAATAGAATATTACAGCTTTTCAGTTAATACTTTTTGTCAAAAATAAGCAAATTAGAATGCTGTTACAACCATGTGATAATGCATCTTTTTCTAGAGCTTTGGCTGTTACACGACGGATAACTGATTGTCTTCTCAGGATTGTCATATCCTTCGCCATTTCCCCATGCTATTCATGCTGACTGTATGCTTCTTCTTTAAACTTCCGCTTGGTTATGCCACATTACCATTCTTTAGATAGCTGCCATCTGTTGTCCGTGGCTATTACAAAATAGCTTGCTTTAGGTAATTACTGTTGCTGGTATTGTGGCATCTTGCGCAGTTGCTGTTTCTGGTGTTGCAGCAACTGCGTAGTTGCTGTTCTTCGTGTTGCAGCAACTATTCATTATACTCCTGCAAGCTTATGACAGTTGTTTGACAATTTTAGTCAGCTTTTCCACGGATAAGTAAAAAGATATTTATGAATATGAAATAAACAATTAAATATAGACTTGCGGAAGGTTACTTCATACCTTGGGGTTAATATGTCATTATGAAATAAAAACTTTTGCTTATGACTGTAAAAAGGGTAAATATACGACAAAAGATAAGGTCAAAAATTGGTCAATTGTGAGTCCCAACATCCCCTCCAACTGAAGAGATTGCATGTCCCCATGCAATGTCTAATCTGAGTTTGAGTCGGAAAACTGGGACGAACAATGAAGATTACTAAGGCAATAGCTGAAGGGAGTATCATCAAACCTTTCTCTGAAACCACGAACAGTCCTCATCTGTTTCCATATTGCTGCCTCTTCTCTGTTAGAAAGTTCAAACTTCCCCTTATACTGATCACCTGGCGACCATAAAAGTGGGAACTTAAACCTGTAGCCTATCCATTTTTCTGCACAAAATTTCATGCTTTCAACATACCGAGGTACCCTTGATAATGCTGCTTGCAGATTTGATGGGTTATACGGGTGATATTCTCTCCTTTCTGTGGGGCAGTTATCCCAAAATAGTTTATTTGCTTCCACAGCCAATGATGCTTTGGTTTTTATGTACCGCTGACAGTCTGTTAGGACCTCTGTTCGCATTTTCATAACATGATCCTTCATCTCATCATTGCTTATCATTTTTAAATGCTGCGAAATGAAAGCGGCAGGGTTCTGAGGTTCAGCTCGAATCCACAAGAGGCAATTTTGTTCATTCTGGAGGCCTGAGATATAGGAATTTTGCCAAGTGAGCTGGTTTTCAAGAAAGGAAATGAAAGCTCTTAATTGTGTATCACCTACCACAGGTGTCATATTAATGTTTCTTTCTTCGGGCACCGCCTCGTTGTGGAGGTATAATTCACATAGCAGGTTCTGGTCATTTTTGGGTGCTCCTGCAAAAGTTGCCATGAACTGATCTGCTATGACCACTTGATAGGGTCTCCCTTCCTTGATAGCCTTCAACTGAATAAATGCAAGCCTTTCCCTCAAGAATGTGGCATAGTTGAGGGAGGGCTTCCTTGCTGCGAGCATCCTTTGGCACAGCTCAAACATCAGGGACATCCTATGTTTTAGTTCCTTAATTTCTTTATACTGTGCCCTGCACTGTTCCAGTGCTTTCCAATTCTTATAGGCATGGTCAAACCAGGTTCCTTTCTGTTGTTCAAATGATTTCCCTTGAGATTGATGATATTCTCTCCACCATATGCGTTTGAGTTCCAGAAAAATTTCTGTTTCTACCCTTGCATCTTTAACAGTAGGGGGCTCTGTTTGCATGTAGGCATCAACTGAAATTGTCTGTTCTGTAGGCTGGAATAATCCAGCATCTTTTTCTTCACTTTCCACCAAAACTTCTTTCTTGCTTTCTTCTGGGACTGTTTGCTCTTCTTTTATAGTTGTCTGGGTAACCCGGGGTGATTCTGCATCTTCCTCCATAATAGTCTGGGTAGGCCAGGGTGATTCTGCGTCTTCTTCCTTTTTGTCCTGCATAGCATCGGGAAGCTCCTTTGCTTGCTCTTGTGCAGCCTCTAAGGAACTTACTGGTTCTTGTGTAACATTAAGTTCCTGTCCTTGATCTTGCATGTTTTCCAGATGACCTGTTGGTTCTTGTGTGTCAACGGGTCTCACCGGCTGCAATTATTCTAGGGATCCTGTTGGTTCTTGTGTAACAACAGGATTTTTCTTCTGCATTTCCTCTGAAGCTGGCTCTTCTTCCTACTCCTCCTGTGAGACTCTTGTTGGTTCTTGTGTACCAATAGGGTTCTCATTCTGCACTTTTCCTGAAACAGGTTCATCCATCTGCACATTCTCAGGGCTTCCTGACTGCACTTTTTCTCCAGATCCTGTTGGTTCTTGTGTAACAACAGGTTTTTCTGCTTCTTCGGCATCATCAACTTCCTTTGTTTTATTTTCAGCCTCGAGGGCTTCCTCTATTGGTTCCTTCACTAACCTATACCCTGCCTGAGCATATATCTCGCCACAACTTGTACAGAGATATTCAGTATCTTTTCTTTTATCTGCTGCCGAGGCTGCTCTTGCCAAAACGTGCAAACTGAATTCTGCTTCATAAGCTTCCTTGATTCTTATTATCTCTTTCTGGTAATCCTGAATCTGAGCTTTCAGAAACTCAATTTCTTCTTGCAGGGCGGGTATCGTAGTCTGATCCTGTGAGATAGTGGATCTGAGTGGAGGTCGAGATTCTGCTACATCAATTTGGTCAATATTTCCCACAGGTG